>JADANM010005989.1:6273051-6283613 GCA_026213755.1 Eurema hecabe
GCGATGAACGATACTGATTACGTACCTTCAGCTAACGGAAGAGACATTGAGTCGCCATTCACTGTACCTAGTTAACTGTTTCTTCTCTTCACTGCTGTAAGTAACTGTAACATACAATATCTAAACACTGAAATGAACGTACCTTGAGCTTAGGGAGAAAAGAATGAGTTGCCATTCACTGTATCACTGAATTAACTTTTTCAGTTAGTTCAGTTTAATCACCGTTAAAGTAATAACTATAATATAATGTTTGGTTAAATAAGTGCACAAGATTCTTACACAAAATATTTATTTTGAATGGTTGAAAATTAGTACGTTTAAATAAATGCTGAGATTAACCCTTAACAATGATTAATCTTAATATATACTAGATAAGTTTACGAGAGGCACAACATTTGCTATTCGATTTCAATAGGCGTTAAATTTTAATGCAATATCAAATGGCATGACTCAGCGGTAGTTGGTAAGATAGTCTTTCCTTCGTGGACTGGTTTCAATTTAGTGTTTACGTTGTTAAAAGAACTGATTATCAATGATCTTAATCTATGTTACGATTTGATTAGCTCATCTTAACATAATACAAGTCATAGACAAACTATGTATATCCGAATATTTTTCGTTTGAGTTTCGACACAGAACTAATCAAAAGTTTTTCGTATTGTTTTACAAATAGAGACATTAACACGAAAAATCGTTTAAAGTAATCTCCATACATTTGCAAGTCTCCGTTACGTAGCGTCGCTACGGATCGTAGCTAGCGGGCTACGAGTCCCCCGAGATAGCCTCCGTAGCTTCGTAGCCTTACAATGTTCTAGCTACGTTTAGTCTAAGCTCCTGTCTTATTATTTTTAACATGCCTTTCAAATTGAATTACGCTAAGTAGCGAGTGAACGTAATATCTATCCAGCTAATCTCTTGGGAACGCAGCATTTCATTTAGAATAATCTTTTCGCTCTACATTTTCGCTACTTATAGGAAATATTTTTTATATAGTATAAAGGTAATAATTTCCAAAAAATATTACGATTTTGAACATTATATTTTGTAAGAACAAAAACTTTAAGTCCCTTGTACTATAATGTAAAGATTGAGTTATTCAAAATCTTCATTAATAAGATATTCCATGTCCGAACTCAAAGGTCAATAAAAGAGCATTCAAGATATGAATCAAAATACTTAGAAGCCACAGACTCTAACACAAGGAAATGAAGTACATACGATACACAGTTATTAACACTTACAGACTTGTAATTGGTAACTGCCAGTAATTAGCCAGACCAACAAAGCTGCTATTGAAATATAGAAAGCTAAGGTCAGAGCGCCTGATTCATAGGCCATCGACCGCAAACGACTTTACTAAGGTCTATAAGGCATTAGTGGTATCCAAGTTGTTTATATAAGCGGTTCCTAAATTGCGCAATTTAATATAAACCATTTAATTAAGTGCCTCGCTAGCCGCAAATTGTAAGCAACAATTTCGGGACATTATTTGGACTAGGCTCATATGTACAGACTAATAATAGTATATAAACAGTAGGTATATAAGATTACAAAATATTTTTGACACTATCGTTTATTGAATTGATATTCTATGTACTTTGAAAATAACAAATAACACTTATTAGAAAATAGATTTGAAATTAAAATTTTGTTGAAATTGTTAGAAAACGGTCAACCGTGAAATATACTTAACCTAACATTTGATTTGATTTAAGACTATATGCTATGTTGTCATTTTATGTTGTTACCTATTTTTTATAACGTTAGACTAGGTCTACTTATATTTTTGTTAAAATTATGTAATAATTGTTGACAACCTCGAATAAATAGTAGACGTACATACCATAGATATCTATATAAAAACATAAAATTAATTATTAGGTAACGGTTTTGTATAATATCAATAACAATTAAAAAGAACACCTCTTGATACATTTATACAAAGTCTAATGTCTATTTATTTCATTCCCTCGACTGTCGCATTTCATTCTTAATTTATTGACTTTCAAAGATGTTTTTTACCTTAACGCTCGAAGTAAGTAGCAAGTTATTAGGGGGATATTGCTACATGCAAAAGGCGTAGACAGGCTTCCCCTTATTATTTACGTTAAACCGTCTATATGTGCTAAATTACCTGTCAGAATATACCGACGTAACTTCCGAGGTGATGAATAAAGTATAAGAGCCAATCAAGAATAGCTTCGTCTTTAAATATTGGTAAAGATTTTCAGTGCTTACAAGGATTCGTCTTAGGATAATTGTCAGCCTTTTACTTATTAAGATTGTTATATATTTTTTTTTGTATAGAAATTTTAATAAATAATTGTTTGTAAGAGAACGTATCTCGACAATAATAGTCATTTATCAATAAATATAAGTCTAATAATCGCTTTCTCTATGAAAACATTTTGCTTTTAAAACTATTCTGACAAGGGTCTACTCTATATTGATAACACGGTCTATTTCGCATGTGTAAAAACTACCCCAGCCATCTCAGTTAACCCGTGGCTCTGATCCCGGATCAGTCAGCGACTTATACAAAATTCATGACTATTTTATTCATTCATGACACTCGAGCAAATATCCCGGACAACCCGTGATTCGATTAGCGGACACTGCTATTTATATTTAGTGACAATTTTACATACACAAGTTCATCTATGAACGACTTAACTTACTATATACAAATTTACAATTAAGATAACTATAAGATGATACTTATAAACTATTTGTATTGTAAACGTAACATCAATTTTCCTCTCAGTATTTTCTTTTCATTGAGCCTATTTTTCCGTCCGGAAAACGATCCTCGAATATCTGAAAATCCTCTGAGCGATGTCTAGAATTTTCATTACCAAAGGACGGATGAGACGCAGAGCCGACATCTTTTGGGCGACAGGATTATAAATGCAAGAACGAACGCTTTATTGCCAACTTATCAAATATTTTGAACGAACAGAATGTTCAATTATTTCGGCACGCGAATACAATGTCTGTAAGCTAAATAATTCTCATTATAACTCATTTCGTTGTGTCCTCTTAATGCCATTTGCTATAAGCATTCGTTAAAATATTTAAGCTATGACGATCCCGGTTTTCATTACCTTAATTCACCTGTTTACAAAATTTTCAGATAAAATCATTTGCAATTACTCCCGTTGGGATTTTGCGAGGATTTTTCATTAATTAGCACCCTTTTTGCATCAGACAAACGGTCTTTGACGTAACTATTTATTTGCACCTCGAAAAGGCAACTCCATTAGCGAAATGAGAATCGAGAATGAATGGAGGTCATTGAAGAGACGTGTGTCGCTGAGGTGAAAGGCGGTGCGAGCTTCGAGACATATTTTCTATTGAGCAAAGTTGAGGAACTAGGCATCTTTTTATGTTGAGCAAAAGTTCGCCGGTCTCGTTATTACATGAAAGCAATTTTGTCTTTTCGTTCACTTATTAGATTTATTTTCATTAAGATAAAATTTTGCCGCTTGCATGTTTTCTTTATATCGAATAAATGTTTGCATTAACTTTAATTTTAATGTTTCCCTAACTTATAGAAAATAAAAAAGTATAATTCAACATTTTCTTTAGAATATTCTTAGCTTTAAAACGATGCATACACCATATAATTTCATACAAATAGGTACAATCAAGTGTAAGGCAAGTCGAGCGCCGTGTCCTAGTTTTATAAAATCAATCCATAAACACAATGGTTATGCGCCGTATGCAAGTACATTCGGATGATAACAAATGCAATTTTCCGCTCTCCTGAGCAAAGCCTCTTTCAACATTTACTAAGATATCTATATTTATCTTTAATGCGGAATATTTTATAACTCCGGTTCTCGGATATTTATATGAATATTGTGCCACTGCGATGTAATACAATAAAATTTTCGATAAGATAAATATTATTCTATTTAGCCGCATTCTTGCGCTTTCAGAGTAAAATTACTGAACACATTTGAATAAAATCTGGTATAGACATAGAACTAACCTACGCTAGAGGAGAACCAATAATACACACGAAACATATTTTACATAAAATTATAAACTACAGCTTTTAACATCTCAGACACTTTCACAACTTTTATTATCCTAACATATGCTCAACACGAACTTCCTAAAATGTAATTATGGAATTTGGCATAATTATCGAATTTCTATAAATCGATGCAGTCTTTATTGTATTGGATATGTGGGCGGATTGAAGCCACTACTTGACAATAGAATTAAAACCCCCGGGATCAGTATTTAGCGCAGATAAGCCCCTTTTATATAAAAATGAACAATAGTACTTTTATGTAAATTAAATGAAGGGAGACTAATGTACACTATATCCTAGATAAGTACGTTCTCAGCTGCAATATTATACATTAAACCCGACCAAATGTTCCATTCACCTATTCTGATTAGTAATTTAATAATTCATCCAATAGTTTGCAAAACCAGCCCTAATTTTACTTCCTATCCACACGTGTATAACTCGTAAAAATCTGGTACAAAAACACGTTTACCCAAACACGTTCGAAAAGTATATTTAGGTATTAGCCTCAAAATCGATGGGGCGTCGTTTCCCTCATGAAACTTTCTAACGACATAACCGCGTGCAATTGATATGCCCCAGGAGTAGGCCCATTGTAAAGAAAGGAAAATCCCGATCCGAAAATCTTGCGAGAGTTAGTAGTCTCATGGCTTGCATCAGTATTCGCGCGGCGTGCTTCAGGGTGTCGGTTGCCTCCCCGTAAACTCCTTCAGTAATTTGACTTTGTTATAACTCAGTTTTAGTTGTTTGTCGCTCTTGGCAGATTTATTAGTTTAATGAATTGTGCGCGTCAGTTTCGGTGGTTGCTATTACGCGCGCTTTTCAATGTCATGAAACTTAGGATCCTATATAACTAGGAAGTTTGGCTTTTAATAAAAATTGGCCTTGTTTTGCTTATTGAATAATTCTATCGTGATTTGAAAAAAACAATATGAGTTCATATTGTTTTTTTCAAATCACGATAGAATTGTAGTTACATTGAGTGTTAAAGTCATTAATATCATCAGCATACACCATTGAAAATAAGCGATGCTTTTAATAACAGCTACATAGGTATACTTAAAAAACAAATAGTCGCTGTCGAAAATATAGTACTAAAATCGAACACTGTTCGCTAAGTCCCAACCACAGCTATAAAAAAAACAAAACAGTTGTATGTCATATTTCCAATCCTATTAAGCCGTAGCATTGTCGTGGCCAGTACCATTCAACTTGAATGGCGTACAGCGTTGGCTTCATCAAATTGCATTGAACGGACGTTAGAGCACTAATAGCCGGTACCGAGGGTAAAAATTTCAATGGATGGGTAATGAAAGGCCCGCGACGCCGTCCGCTCTCAGATCCCCGGTACCTGGTAGCCACAATAGACCAACTCGATATTGAAATCGTACCTGAACTAACCACGATATGATTCTATAAGCTGGTCCAGACTGGACTCAATGCTTTAGCAATGGCATTATCATAAATGTAGATATTATTTGAACTTGTTTATTTCTATTGTTATGGCTTCTACGATTAATGGAGGTTTGAAGTAATTGTCGAATTTATTTGTAAAAAAGTATAAATTATCACAGCTGTTTTTACTGCTATTAACCAACCTAAAGTATGGTAATCGTCTTAATCACTATTACACAAACAGATTGGTACGTCTTGTAAAGATTAAAAATGTATCTACTTAATATTTAACAAAATACATAGCACCACGCACATCGCTTACAATCTGAAAATTTTCTGCAGAATAAACTCGATAAAACAATTTCATATGGAGTGAGAATAAAAAACAGTACGCAAAACTTCCGCGGAGCAATCGTGACTGGAATCCTAAGGCTGTTTATATTGACTTGGAAACTTTTGAAATTTTCGCGAGTGACGTTTATGGATAGTCAAATTTCGGAATCGGCTGAGATATTGAATGCGTAGTCACGAAGGGTCTGTCCCTCGATCATGACCCCTGATCATTAATGATGGCATCCCTCATGTGACGATATAATGTAGGTTACTGTGCAAACAGATCTAGGGTGCTCGTGATAGTCAGCTGTTTACATTGCGGTCAATACTATCAGAGGTCTCTTTTAATTAGCCGGACTAATCAAGGATTATAAAGACGTCAAAGGTACGATGTTAAAGCTTTGAAGCAAACAGAAACTTACGTCTAGACTCTGGAAGATACATATTTAATTGTTTTAAAGGTGTTTAACCTGCTGATTTAAGGAGGATATACATAATGAGAAGTTTTATACATAATGAGAAGTTTTGATTTGATGAAAATATCGTAAGTTTGATATTTTGCTAACGTTTTTTTAAATAAATGCACAAACATGACTTACTCGTTAATAGCTGGCCCAACGCGACTTCCTTCACGCTGTACCTATCCTATCTACCCTACACCTCTCTACACTATTTTCCATCCTCATCCGTCAACCATCCTCAGACGTCAAAAATATTGTAGAAATCGGTTCAGCTGTTATCGATTAATGCACTCAGTAACACATTTGGCGATGCATTTTATATCGTACAAGATGTAAGCGTACCACATTAATACATTTGGGGTTAGTTAATAATGAAACATTTAATATATTTTTAAGATGTCGCAAAATTTATAGCACATGAAAATAACACAGGCTTAATTGGGCATAAAATATTGAAGATTATGTTTACAAAGGATTGCTTCACCCTTTCTTAAATAGATCGTAAATTAAACGAACTTGTGTACTCAGGATAGACGCATGTCCTGACCATTAGAACCCCATTGCAATACACATGCACAAATCATTGCGCAGTAAATTGTATATTTTGTTATTCGACTGTACTTTAATGCAAAAGTAATCTCTATGTTTACGGCTATAAGGGTCAATATCGCATGCATTTAGAACAGATCTGTGATTTTTGAAAATATACTTTATCGGGGCCTAGAGAAGGCCTATTATGTTGACGTTATAAGAAAGGGATGTAGCATGGTGACCTACATCTCTGGAGACAGACTTAGTAGCATTAGCGATCCCATTGGGAATAATATTTATAGGGTGCATTATGCATGTGACATTTTTATGTTTTCGGCGTTGCGTTGATAGTGAAGCATTGTTAGAATATTCCTTTTCATTAAATTATAGGAACAGTATTTCATTCTACGTACATACCATTTCTCTTATGTACTTAGAGACTTGTATACATTTATTATTTACGGTATATGTAGTATTCATAAAATTGATAAATATAAAATCATCCGGTAAGGCAGGAAAATTTGGTTTTTGTAATCCATAGAACTTTTGTGTTAAAAAATCCCAATATAATCTATGATCCTATTATACAATTATAAGTTATTATAACCGAATCTGAAGACAATTGTGACATAGTTATTTTCTGCTAAATGAAACACGACAAAGGCGGTTTTGGCAGACGAGTAATTTGAATAAAATTACAAGAAATTTATTGTTTAATTCTTGTCCCTTAGAACGGGAACAGAACGCAGCTGACTCCATTGTTCGCTAAATTACTATTTGGACAAGTCTACGCTGTATTTGTTCATGCAAAATAGCATTTTGTTTCAACCCTGAAGTGAGGATGAGACGCCAAATGAGTGAGCGTATGTTTTAGTAAATAAAGAGGAACGAATTTGACACATTACCATAAACAATTAAGTTTGCAGCTGAACAAGAACAGTGCACTTCGTTTATGAGTATTTTTGTGTAACGTTCGTTGCCTTTATTCAAATTGAATAATTCGCTTCTTGGCAGAAGACCACACAGCGATTGCAATTATACATAATAATACTACGGAACTAAATTATTTGATTTTTTTTTACATTGACACCGTATTTTATAAGCGCCATAGCTTTGTTTTAACTATAGACACGATAAAACATCTCAAATAAAGTTAACTCAATAACACGTGCAACGTTGATCCAATATTACTATTAAAAATCCTTTCAACGTACCATAAAAACAAGTGACCGGTTCGTCGCAAAATTGGTGAAAATCAATAAAAATTGCGTCCCCCTAATGCAATGATGGATTGTGGCACTTATCTTGAAGCGACATCGCTTCCATAGTTGTTTTGAGTTCCTTTGATAATGCACTACACATTGTATGGTTGTACGTACTTTAATGAAATGGCGATAATATCAGAGCTTTTACGCAGATAATCGGTGTTCGTGGAGTACAGTTTTTACAGCAACAGACATTTTTAAAGGGAAAAGAAAATACTTGATCTATGTAGGTAGTCTGAAATGACACTTGAAATAAATAAAAATGCTGCACTAAAATATGAAAAAGCACTTTTTGTATCTAATGTTTGACGAAAATGATTTATGTGAACGACCTTTAAAATTTAAATCCATGATACATTTTGTTTTTCAAATTGTAGATACCACTTGAAAACAAATGCCCAAGACAAACAATTCCGCTTAACATTGATTTGTATATGATTATTCGATCATTATGAAAAGGACCGTCTTTTAAATTTTGTAGTGCTTTCGTGCCTAGATATCATACGAAGGGTGGCTTTTGTGACAGCGTCGCCTCATTAGAAACAGCGTTACGAATGACTGCGCGTTCTTATTTATTAGAAACGTACATGAAACACGCTATAAGTCGCAGACGAAATATTGGATACATTTGATCGTATAATGTCGCATGCACGACTGCTGGCTAGCATGATGATATCAATAGGACCGTTAAAATCAATGAAACCCAAGAGGGGTTTATGAGATCAAAAAATTTTCTACCTCTGTAACTCTAAGTAAGGATAAATAACTATTTAATAAATAATTTTTATATTTATGTATATAGGTATAGCATAATAGGTACTCATGGAGGTATTTATAACCAAAATATATTGATTATAAAGTAGTATGAATAACAATAGATGATAGTTAATAAATAGCTAAGATTGACTTTAGCACACCAATATTAGAAAGTAAGAGAGACAAACGCATTTTGACCTCATCAAATTCGTGCAAAAACATGTTTCGCTTACCTGAATGAATGAACGTAATTCAATGACTAATGTTCTATGATTAATTTAGTCCTCGGAACATATCTTGACATATCTATTCATCTTTGCTAAGGGTGTGTTTGTGCGTCATATGATTGTTATCAAAGGTGACCTGTCTGCACGGCACTATAAGCAAGTTATTTTGACAAAACTACTAAGGCAACATAAACCTATCATTTGGGGGTAACTTTATCTTCTAATTTATTCCATTAAAACAAATCTGTATGCTCATCTGATAGCAGTAATATATGAAACTGTATAGCTAAAACACAAATGCAATGATGCAGACCAACACAATAAAAAATGACAGTCAACCGGCAACTTTATTAGGATAATTAATTTAATATCCAAAACGAAGAGTTCTCCGGGATCCCATAGATAATTCGAATCCTACCCTCCAATATTAACCCGTCCGAACTAACGACTCCACTATCGCTCACGACACACATGCGCTTGACAGAACTGTTATTACATCATTAATAAAATTACAAAACTGTGCCCATGTGCCGCCATTCCAAGTTTACAGCCCATTCCGCTATCCAAAGGGTAACATCGATAATTAAATTTGGGCAATCATCGCTGTAGTTTAGATGTACTAGTGACCCTGTTGATTGCACGAATTATGCACAATCACGTCCCAGTGTGTTACACGTGCTTTGTTATAATTAATTCACTTTTTGTAAAGTGCATGTCTATAATAAATAAGACCATATAACGATGTTTTCCTAAGTTTGTCAAAATTAATCTACACTCAACGAAGTGACAGTTTCAGAATTGTTGACGTTGCAAATGCTTTTGCAAGATTTTTTTAAAATTCTTTTATCAAAAGCAAAATGTAAATTATTTGTATGTAGGTATCATTGTTGCCTACTTAGAAATATATAATATGAAGGTCAGAAATAATTATTACAAATGGGAAATTACAAAACATGGTTATGTAAATACATTTGATGGACTGTTATTTAAAATACTTAAGGATTTACTAAATTTCAATGCTCCAGCTATGAAGTCATTTTTAGCGGATAAAATGGTTGAACGCTCTAAGGATACTCCGCCTGCAGCCGGGCGATTATATAATTAAAGTAAAGCGTATTTATCTCAAACAAGTGCAGCAATTACGTTTACAGCGAGTGAACACTTAACAGTTTCAGCCGTGATTGCTATTAAAGAAAAGTAACGATATGAAAGAGATCCGATGAGAGGCGAGCGAGGCGAAGGGCAGATATTAAAAGGCTTAGAAGTGTTGGGCCCGAAAAGCCTCTGAGCATCTCTGTAGCTCGCCCACTTAAGCACAGTATTAAGGGCACTTTCGGTTTAAGGGCGGCCGTATATTATCCAGCCTTTTCCTACATGAAGGAAGAATTTTATATTCGTTTTATGTTTTCCTAATTAGACACGGCCGTACATTTTTAAGTATGTAATTAGTGTGCTTATAAATGTGGAATGCTTCTGCGCGGATTAAGTTTAGTACGATCAATTATATTTCCTCAAACGTTTTACTTTTTATATGAATACTTTGAATTTAAAG
>JADANM010005989.1:6293362-6331998 GCA_026213755.1 Eurema hecabe
TAAACAGTCGGTTCTGGAGAACCGCGTGGTGGCGAACATTCTAGTATAACAGTGTCACCCTGCGCCGTTTGTGTCGTAACAGGCTCCAAACGGAACTCTTCCCGAAGAACTAAAATATCAAAATGACATGAAAATAATCATACGTATGTTGAAATAATTTTTCTATTCTGTACACCTCACCAATATTTTCAAACTCTAACGCTCACTTCAATTACTGAACTTAAAATACTGAATATTTATTCCTACCCTCATGAATTTTATTTAATATATCTAAATTACAATAAATGCGTACCTGCAACATGTAGCGTAGCATTTCGACTTCTAGCTGTTCCATAGGAGTTAGAAGCTTCACACCAGTATACGCCAGCGTCAGAATGCGCTCGACCATGTGATGCTCTTAGGAAGAACAGACCTCCTGCTGGTAAAAGGCTTCTATGCGTATCTGATACAACTAACACTCCGCCTTTGTACCATCGTATGGAAGGTGGTGGGGAGCCTCCAGCTCGGCAGTTTAGGGTAGCTGGTTGATGCTTAGCCACTGTGACGTCAAGCGGTTGTTCAATGATGTATGGAGCTTCACCGCTTCCTACATAATCGTCACTTAGTCCTCCGCTTACTGGACCTGTTAAATTAAAGAGAAATTTATTCATTACACTTCTAACTTTTTTTATACACCAACCATATTTCTGATTCTATAAGGTATAGTACGCGTCATTTATGTTTAGCGATTGACGAGAATAGCTGCGCATCAGTAGAATCGCGCTCGTAATTGTCGTATTAGTGCGAGAAAGACAACATGACTGGGACAACCAATCAACGCTCGCGAACCCGACGATCACGCGCCCCGCGCGCCACGCTGCTACCTCGATACCTTATTTTTGACTTCTGCGCAGGTTTCGTTCAGCGCTAAAGATTCGTGACGCGTACTATAAATGACTTGCATTAAATTATTTTCAAACAATAAATAGTTTTAATCATTTCACATAACAAAGTCAGGTTGTAAAACGCTTGAACATTTAAAGGCCGTAATTACGCCCATCGTTAAACATTACTTTAAAATCGAACAATAGTACGTTTCTTTGGACTGTTGGTACATTAATAATAGTGGAGCGTGTCGTTTATAACTACTCTAAAACATCGCACAATAATAATGAACCATAAACATAGGCTGGCTTGGAGTCCCCCAAGGATGCTGGCTGAACCCTCGTATGTTTTCAACGAAACGCGCAGATGTTAGTTTTTGACACTCCAATTGATGTATGTCTATTGTTACCTCATAGCATTATACAAAGTAAAATCGATTGCAAAAAAATAACCAATTTAGGTAAAAATAGTCTAACGGTAATGGTCCACGACTCCATTTTCGGGACAAGCTCGAAACAGAATTAGGATTACCCCATTGTGCAAAATAATTGTGTTTATTTATTCACGTGTCCCAACATTGTGAATGCGGTGCGTTGCAAGGGCTAATCTATAATTGAATCTCCATTCGATTTGCTATCTTTCGATTTTTGTTCGTGATGCCATTGATGTTATAGACTATTATTATTGACCTACTAAAAATAAATACGGATTTTAGAGTGTTATTTTAACAAAATTGGCCTTTGTTCGCAAAATTCTATTAGTGTTAAGCTTTAAATAATTTGAAGTATAAGAATAGAGGAATACAATGACTTATTGGCGAAAAATATTTTTAAAATTAAGTTATAAAATATGTTTAAAAAAAGAATAAAGTTTTAATTTTACCGTTAAATCAACAGCTACCATTAAAAATCAGTTTTATCGTCATTAGAAACAATAAATTATCTGTGAACACAATAAAAGAGACGTACCCATATGATGTGGCAAAATATACCAGGACGAAGAGATAAAAATGAGATTTAGCGGAATGCAAGCCACATAAAATATTGTTTATCTCGATACATTACTTTATCGCACATAAAACGGGCTTTATTGCTTAGTTGCGTTTGAACTGGATCGATTATCGGATATAAAAGAGGTTTCCGCGTACGACACACTGAGGAAATCCGAGTGATAAAAATTCGACAAAAAATTATAACATCCTATATCTTTTGTTGTAACACGCTCAATAACAATCATGTCATAAATCTTAACTAGTGAACTACCTTAGCTTCACACGTAAATATATATGTTATTCGTATAAACGTTTCTATTAAATCAAGAGTTATGTAATGTGTAAATGGATGAAAATCCGTTACGTAGCTTAAAAGATCTAAGTACACATAGGAACAGACAGAGAGCGAAAACCATTTTTATTTTACTATTCAATTACGATATCATCAATTTATAAATATAGTTGGGTGATACATATATTTCAAGCTATAAAATGGTATGCAAATTACAAGTTTCAAAGATTTGCTCTCGCGGTTATCATATTTCCATTATAACATTTCAGAGCAATTTTAATGAACTAGCTAGCGTTATTACTGTGACGACATTAAAAAGCAAAACTAACGGGAATTATATCTTAGTTCACACACGCGTAGTTACGGGCTATTGTTCCAAAATATTTGTCAAAAAAAATTGCGAGGGTGCGTTTTGTCCCCTGCTAATTTATACTCTAGCACATGTCGACACGCGTCGACAGAAAAAATAAATAAAAAATCGGTCACAGACTTTCGCTTTCAAGCCAACTAATGTCCGTTAACTTGAGAGCTTTGCAAAAACGTGTGTAATATCTCTATCTTAATGATTAATAAATTAATAGGTTGTTAATGGTCACTGTTAATGATCACCAAATATTGTATTCCTTAATTACTTATTTACGGAGATTTCATTGTATCCTGTTGAACATTGACCTATTCTCATAGTGATTGAGTAAATGAGTTGGAATAAAACGATTGTCCTCCCTAGTGTTAAGGCAGTTCTCGACAGATCCTCAAGAGGATCACATTTTATTATAAGCATATTATTACTCCCTAAGTATAAGCGAAACAATTGAAGTTCCTGAGCCCTGCCGCCAAGAGTTGTACTGTTTCTTTATAATAAGATACATTATACATATTTGATGTATTTTCATTTAAAAGGCCCCTTCTGAACCCGAACATTACACGTGTATGGGAGAGGACTTTTGTTTTAAAACTAAGTTTTAGTACAGAAAAAGTTGAACTAAAATACTTTTAATATAGAAAGGTAGCAGGAAGCAAACTAGCAGCTTGCCTGCATAATTATAACTTTACAAGGGACATGTCTTTTTTTTTAATTAGTTGTCGGTTTGAAATATTTACAATTGGTTATTGACCATTAATCTGGCATACCTACAGCCATACCTTTAATTCATGTTATATAAATGTATTATTTATTTGCTTCAATAGCTTCTATTTAAAACTATCGAAGCATTTTTGTTATACGTATTAGTGTAGTAAAAATCATTAACTTTTAATTACGCTAACGGAAAGAATGCTATTGAAACAAAGAGATAAAAATCTCTTTGAACGTAAAAATCGGTAAACCTATTAATTGTTGAAGCCACGCTTGGCTGTCCTGTTTTTTCTCAATAGTTGTGTGACATGTTTACTCGAACACGATATATTGGATACTCTTAAATCAGGTTAACAGCTGCTTTTAAAACGATAATTTCCTTTGATTCGAAAGCTTTGGCGTGTCATTTGCGAAGATACAAATTCTCGACATCAAACGTGTAGCTATTTCTTTGATCGTAATATATTACACGGCTATTGTGAAGATAACGCACCTATTTTAGACAATATGCTGAGATCGCTTCGTGAATCAATTGCATCATCGTTTGTAGAATAAACAAATTTATTTGAAATGTATGAGACGGAATAGTTCTAGTGGTTAGTATATTAAATAGTATATCAATGTATTAACAGATAGGTACCATTTGTTACATTCATATGCATATTTACATATATGTATATTATAATATAAATGCATTGTACCGTAGCGTAAGTATACATATAGCTATTAACATCAAGTTAATGAGATTTCTTCGTGTATATTCAATACTGCATCGTTAACCAGACTGCAAGGAAAATAAATATAACGTCTATTAGAAGAACTTTTAAGACCTAATTTATTTTGGCTCGTTACTTGACTCAAAACTTTTCAACTGTCACCAAGCACCCTAAGTAACAGGATAGCAGTTTGAATACGAGCATCTAATTCTAATGACGGTGATTGGCTCCCTTAGGAGGCAATCATGATTTTTCGAATTTTGAACACGTGTTCAATTTTGACCCTACCAATATGAATCTAAGTACTCATTACACAGTTGTACATATTATATTTCAAATTGGGGATGAAATTATCATCTAAATTAAAATGATTAAAACGTTTTTTTCTCTTTTTCTTTTTTCTTATTTTCTTCCTTTCATCAGTCATCATTTGTATCAGTCACTCTGAATTCATTTAATGTTTCATTAAATAGATGTTTGATAAAATTATCAAAATTTATGAGTATAACTTTACCATTACTGATAAATTGCCTTAAATAAAATCAGCCATAAAAATGACACAAAAAACGTTACGGTTAATGAAATAGCACTTATCTTTTACAACACAAAAACATCTGCACATGTGTTAGAAATTAGCCGTCTGAACGGATGGACGGATTACATTAATATACATTTCGTGAGACAATGTTTGTCTTGTAAAGTCGTATGTATGGTACAAATTGTTGACTTGGTGTCATCTTTCACGACCCATACCTGAAAACAGGGCAAACTGCAACGTAGCTAGATTAAACGCTGTCAAATTGCATCCGAATTTCAATCCTACGCCTCAGTAATAAGTCATATTATTCCACGCTAATGGATAGTCAGAATGTTTCATCTACACACGCAGTTGCCATTTATATCGGAATGTACGGAAGGAATCGACCAGTTGCTATATTACTTTCTTTGAATTTGTTTTGTGTCATTCAGCGCGTGGGCAGATGAAATAACATGACGACTTGTATCTATGACTGTTTGTTTATTTTTCTTGAAAAAAGTTTTGACGTTTAAAACAATGTAAATTTTAGGTCCGTTAGAATGTTTCAAAAAAAATTTACTTTAAAAATAATAATAACCATTTTGTAGTTTCTATTGATCCTTTAAAATGTTGTTGATTTAAACTTAAATACTAACATCGATTACGTAATCTGAATCATCTGTATGATAAAACAAAAAAGCAGTTTCGATGGCGGATCGATGTTTTTGTTTGCTCCTGAACCGACACCATTAATAAGATATATCGGCTTACAGATAAAAGGCTTTAGTTTGCGAAATGAAGCAACAGATCGTATCGAAATCGCGAACAAAAAATATTAGCGATCGGTCCCACTGATTACATTTGCTTATTAGGAATGACATCTATATTTAGAAGGCATTTTTGTTCCATTGAAAGCGCTTAGAATTTAAGAACCTATAATTTCAGCGTCACTCTTTGTATCGCACTTCCGTTTTATTATTTTAAAATATAGCCCATATTTCAAAAGCAATGGGCGTACATGCGCGTATAAGGGTCAAAAGTTAGTTACAATAATCGTAAAAGTCACGTTTTGTTCAAGAGAGAAGAGATACGATCCATTTTTCAAATATCTTTTACAATGCGGTGCATAACCTCATTGTGGAGTACCCCAAACGATTGATTCTTATTATTATTATTAGTATGCTTTTTCGTCGTATTTCACGCAGCATCCATCATGAATTAGGCACAAAAGATAGGTGCCGTTTAACATTAGCTTAACTTCTTTACGCTTTAATAACCGCCTGGGGCGCGCTTTTTGTATACAATTCATAAACCACGGAGTCAAATAATTCCAATGATGGTAAGTCATAGCGGGGTGATACTGTCGTCAATAGATAAGCTTTTTTAATCTGCTACAAGTTCAGTTGATTGTAAAATCTTCGCAATAGGCATATGCACGTCGACGCATGTGTATTTTGTTAGGCTAATGAGTTCAGTCAATAAGTTACGCTTTCCCTTAAATGTTATTAGGCCCGGGAGACTCGTTACGTGACATTTGTTTGTTCGACACGGTTTTTATCACGCTTTTATTTTTAACTTATACGTCCGTATAATATACATTTTACGACTACATCACGTTCTGTTTTAAATTATTTCAATAGTAGGTATCTTGTCACGTGTTATAATTTAACGCTTAAAAAAAGTAAATACACGAAATATTATATTTGTAAATAACAACCTTTCTAGCAATTTCATTATAAAAATATTAATTCCACAGCAATTAAACTTAGAGCAAAACCATTACGAAACCATAATTCCGTTTTCCATTCCGAACCCAGCCCTCGAGCTAAATAGAAATTTCCTGCAATTAGCAATTTGAGGCGGTGACAAATTGTGGCTATATTGTCTAAACGTCGCCGGGTAAGTGGTACAAATCTAAGATGGTACGGTGTGGCACTGCTCAGAGCTCACCCCTGGGGGAGCTATTATCACTGAACTTTGACTGCATCGTAAATTCTTTATCCAAGAATGCAAGCATATGGAACGAATTGTCTTCGAATTGGCTTGTTGTGGGGTACGTCTTTAGTTGATGTTAAATGCAGATACCATAGCATAAATAAATAAGGGTGTTGGAATTTTGGATATACAATTTATTAAATGATTCGTAATCAATTACTTAATTTTTAATTATTAATGTTTATGCCCATTATACGGGATTTATTTATTTATTTATTGGTTTTTCACGTCAATAAGTAGCGTTAAGGTTATAATTAACAATTTCTTCCAACCATACGAATACAATAAAATAAGAAAATTTAACTTATTTAACGGATACGTGTAATACATAGGATATAGATACTACTGAAATTATATTTAAACAATACCACAGACTTACCGCAAAACAAGAGTCCCAAAAGAGACGTCAGTAATCTTAGGATATCCATAACGACTCACTGCTGTTTCATATGAGTCGTCAAGTATAATGCGTGTCTCATCATAGTTCTTCTTTTTCTCTCATCTGTAACAAAATAAAATCCCAATAAAAATAAAGAAAATAAAAACATATCTTCGTTATACACTTCCACTAGTGCAAAGAAATGCGTGCAATTACCATGAAAAGTATGTAATGAGGCCCTGAATTTTATATGACGTATTTCTACACTAGCTATTGCCCGCGACTCCGTCCGCATGGACTTTCATACAAACTTTTTTTTCAACAAAGTTTCAACCCCTCGCGCAACCTTTTGGTGGTTGATTTAAAAAAAAGTAGCCTATGTCCTTCCCAAGGCTTTGGACTATCTTTGTACTAAATTTCATTCTAATCGGTTCAGGAGTTTTAGCGTGATGGAAAGACAGACAAACAGAGTTACTTTCGCATTTATAATATTAGTACGGCTGGATTACGAGAACAACGTTCCATATTTGAAATTCAAAATAAGTCAATAATATCAATAATAGGATCAGTTCAAATTGACAGTTAGAATTGGGATTGACATTTCCTACAGACTATAAATATTTCGAAACGAAATTAAAAAATCAATCGTATTAAACTTCGTTAAAGGTTAACCCTTTTCTAATACGGGTAATGTAGGACCTAGTAACCCTTTCATAGTTGTTTTTATTGTTATAAGTAGGACCCTGATTTAAGTTTGAAGCTCAAATTAATTTGGCTTAACTGAACTTGATGCGTGCTTCCGTCTTCCGAAGTGGTTTGCGTTTAATAAACATATACCTACGCTGTTTAATCAAAAGTTTATTTATGATATTAAAACTTCTTTGGTGTTCTTCCTTATCCCAATAATTAGATATATTTTAAATTACAATACCATCTCTATTCCTTACTTAAAAAAAATATTGTAAATAATAAAGTTTTTGAGTATATACAAATGTTTTTCACTATGTAATTGCATAAACTATGAATTTTACCGCATAAACGCAGAAAATAAATTCTTTTATAGTTATTATTTTAATCATTGGTAAGTGCTCAGCTTATCATAGTTGAAATACAAATTACATTGAACACCGGATATACAATTATATGCTATTAATTTTAATTGAAAATATAAAGTGGTTAGAACATAGTAAATATGTTTTTTGCGCGCCAAATACGATGTACAATCACCATTAAAATTTTAATCAGTTATAAATGGATTGTTAATTCACGGGATAATGTGGTCCAATAAACTGTATTAGCGATATTTGGATTTAATATCGAACCGGAATCATATGCAAAATTGATAGTTTAGATTGCGAGCGGTAATACGGTATTTGCTCTAATCGCCCGATTACATTAAATTACATTATCTAAACCGTTTGTGTGTTCAATTTTGTAATAATTGTACAGTGTAGGATAAATATATTTATGTATAAACCAACCAAACTTTAACTATTATTTGCATTTAACACATTTATCTTATGGAATACTATCACTTTTCTTTGACACGGCAGAATTTAACTGTTATATTCATAGATATAGAATGTACAAGATAAATAGAGTCAATTAAAAATCGAAACCAAAAAAATATTATCTATGTGTGAGTTAAATAGTGTTGTCAAAAAGTCCACCTACAATATCGATACTACTATGTGAACACATAATGAATTCCGATTATAGTGTTCAATCTTGTACTGGAACATTGTGCTTGAACAAGTTTAAATAGAAGAAGTACCAAATATGAATCAAATGTCCAACGAACATGTTGAATTCGTGTTTGGAGAGTTCAAGTTATTAATATATACTAAATTTATAAAATTGTAATTTTTGTCTGTTTGCGCACCATTAAAAAAAACTATAATAAATAACAACTGGAACAGTTGAAATCCCCCGACATTTTCACTTCAAACTTAAATATCTCTTAGACGGATAAATTGATTTTGATAGAACTTTACTAAGACGGTTAATCTAGCTTTCAAATAAAAAACTGCATTAAAATCGATCCATCCGTTTAGGAGCTGCGATGAAAAAATACACAAATACAGACACAGACATTGGCTTCAAACTTATAACACCCCTCCTTGTGTTGCGTTGGGGTTCAATAAGGGCATGAAGTGAAACAAAAGGTAATATCAGAAAGTTTATTTTATTATTTATTGTCCTCTAAATAGTACAGTTTTATTTAATTGTGTTCTTAAAGTTTGTCGACTAAACTTCAACGACTTGCTTTCATGCTTTAATCGTAAAGTAAAATATATTTCAATTATACTTTTCATTAATAAATATCTGTGATCGCTTAATGGGTTTTGATTCAGCACATGATGCTTTAAATTTTCAAATAATAATCGATTATTTTGAAGAACTTCCAACACATTTTTGGCAAAAATCCTGTCATCCATTCTTTTCCTTTTCATGTTTTCTCTGAAAAGTGTCTCAGCACTACTGCATAATGCGACAACATCATTAGCTGGATACATCAAGTACTGAAAATAAGAACACAAAAACCCTCGAGACTTTTGGAAAAATATGACTAAATTGTGATTATATATTAATTAAAATCTATTTTAATCTAACTACTAAATAAGTTTGTATTCATGTCAAGAAATAACTAAAAAAACATTGTATGATACTCGTGATTTTATCGATACTCGTGACGTCACCGCTTTGTCAAGCCCTAGTGTAAACAATCAATTTATTATTTTACATATTATTTTCGCAAATTCTGTATATAATTACGAAATATACTTACATAAAGCAATAAAAATGAATATACTATTGTAAATATATTTTTCTAAACTGATTACTAGCAAAAATTTGACAAAATTATGGTTCGAGAAATTTGAATAACAAAATTGTATTTACCTGTAAAAAGTGTTTTTATTTGGGTTATTACGTCTTGTAACGACACATTCACTCACAGAACATGACACCATAGTTGCACATGTAATATTTTCAATTTTATCGCACGAATAATAGAGAAATTCACAAAATACACCGGGACGTAAAAAATACTGGGACGCTATGGCCTCTTACTCACTAAAACAATGACATATCGGTGCTGAATTCTCTGTCTCTTTTTCTCTCGGGCGGTTTGTACTTGATTGGGATTTCTCGCTTCCACGCTTCGTGGATCTTTTTGCGTAGCGAAACGCATTCTAAATCTATGGTTATATTTATATAGCACATTTATCATATACAATACAACCATTTTCTGTTTTTAGAGTGACACTCCCGCTATTTTTTTTTAAACCGCGATGACAGGTGTGTGAGCGAGACAAAACATTCAAATCATGACATTTGCCACAGATACAATATTTAGCAAAAATTTGTCAATTACAGAAGTAATAAAATTATTACAACTACACTTATTTGCTTAATACATAATATGCACCTCAACAGATATTAATTACAGAATTATTACATATGCATAGATTAAAAACAACGTCTATGTTTACATGTTTAAAAGAACAAATGTTCAAAAAAAGAACAATAATACAGGGAACACCAATTCTTCCAAGGAAATATTTTAATGTTAATATGTTTTGTACTATTTGCTGTGTTTATTATATATAGTGTATTTCTTACTTTTTCATGCACAATTAACTGTATGGATTTGGCTGTTTTTTGCATGCGGATAGAATCAACAATTGTTTACTTATGCTCCCGGGTTGCCATGGAAACGAGAACTACGTCACTACCAAATAGGATTATGTCCTACGTCTAAAAAACTAGAAATATTTCTCACAATAAGTCTAAATGGGTTTATTTATATCTCTGGTAGTAGCGACTCAATTCCCAAGCTTTCCCACTGTTTTGTTAACCACTTCAAATTATTTTCTTTATCGTTCAATTGTTTATTTTACTGTCGATGTTTTAAACATTAAATTTGAAGTATATTATAACTCCCAAGTTCAAGCTCAGTTCTCACGAGGTATGGTACATATGCGATGGTTAACCAAAACAAACTTAGCCAAGGTTATGTTTAAATTTATTGCCACTTGAACGATGACGGCTCGCCGGTTAGTAGAAAAAGTAATCGCTTCTTAAAACAATCGGCTCCAATGGCTGCGCTAAGTGAACCAATTTATTATGAGCTAGACGATTTGAATCAAGAGTTTTAACTGCTAATATGATGCGTTTTAATTTGAAGCCCAGATGTTGGTGTTCAAAGCCTGCTTTGAGGAGTTTGAAAATAATGTTACTATGTGATATTATGGTATTGGAAACTAGCAGAATTTTGAGTAGAGATCCGATCTATTGTCATTACAGGGAAATGTTTGATAATAAATTGTTATTACTAATGTCAAGTCAGCACGAGATATGACACAACTCATGTAAGTTATTTGGTTCCAAAATTATCTACCTACATAAACGTCCGCCAATAAGGCTCAAGTATTCAAGCGGTCATAATTTCCAAAACTAATATTGAAATAAAATTTCTCGCTACAATAACATCGTTAGTGGACTATCAAACGCATAATACGACTGTTGATATTTCGCTTTCAAAGCGCGTTCTTCAGATATCTTTAGCAAATGTCCTAAGCGTTTAAATGTTTATTTTTCACACACCCAGCTCCGTCAATGCTTGTATTAGCATCGCATCATGTATATCGTTCATACTAACAAATTTCGAAATTATCCTTATATGAACGTGTGATATTTTCCCTACATCATGTAGGTACGAAATTTCATAATTAAATAAGCCGTTGTCAAGCTTAGGCACCGGTAAATATAAACATCAAAGAGCAATTTCATTAAGCCGACTGTTGTGAAAATATAGTAACGTTTGTTATGACTACCCTTTTTACAATACACTCAAGGCATTAGACCCACACAAAGAGCGATTGATTGGCTGGGTCTTGTAAAATATGAACGTTGCTCCAATTTTGGAATTGATTAATTGTCGGTCTTGAGTGAGATGTGGCATCTAAAAAACAATTTAACAGAATCGTTTAGCTGTCGTCGCGACGTACTTTTTTATTTCTATCTAAATCGGCACCGTTCACACACAGCGTAATTGTATTGACTTGCGCATTCTTGAGCTTAAATGGGATAATATTTGTCGATTTATTTTTATGTAACAGACATTTGTACATACAATAAATAAATTCCTCGTGTTTAATTGTTTGACAAATGTATCTTATAACAGTGCTATTTGGTATCAGGTAAAAGTATTGCACTTGTTGCCAAAAAATTAGGTAATCCGTAAAAGAAGCGTTGTTATCTCTTCTTGCATTCATAGCTTCGAATTAACGAATTCACACGGACTTGCCAAAGCAATTGAAACGTGTATTTTTTTTAATCGAAGACAGAGGGCTGATCTCCGGATTAGTCTGGCTTAAAGTTTTGTTAAACGGCGTTGGTGCGTGTACCGTCAGATATTGCACAAGTTTTTGTCAAAGTTTCGACAAAGCCTTGCGTCTAACAATAGTATATTTTTGTTCGTGCGGTCTCGTCTGACAGTTTGCGTGATGTATTGGTCTCGGATAGCGGATTATTTTTACCTATTTCGACGTTTCGAAGTTTGCATGCGTCCATTGTGTTCGCCGGAAGCGGTGTACCAAAGCAGCTAAGTAATTGTCGGGGCTGGATTTTGGGATCGTTTGAAATCCAATACTAATTTCGCGAAATTTGAAGTGCATTGAGTCAATTCACAGCGAGCTAAATAACGGTCCAACAATTTACGCGTGTAGTATTGTTTTACAGGTCTAAACTAAGCCGATATTAATAATGAATGTACGTACGTTTTGTTGCGGGGTGCTGTGGTAATTATTCCAACGTAATCAATAATTATAACAAACATGGCAAGTCTGAAATATTTGTTGTGCACATCTATATTATTAAATAAAACGAGGCTAATAATTTATATTAGATAATTATTTGTTATTGGGTTCTAACAATAACATTATTTTTACTTTTTAACTCTTGTCTATTGTTGTAAACTTGTAGATTTTCCCTGTTGACAGTACGTATACTAAAACACATACTTTATAAATAATATAGCTAAAAAAACAAAAATAAAACGAACATTTTGAATGAAACACGGACCTATCACTCATAAAAAGTAAGTTAAAACATTTTAAAACACCACTAAAGCTGGCAGACGCGTTTCGTATGGACAATAAATGTGAAATTGTCATATGAAATGATGTGTGGCAATAAAATAAACTCAATGCTTTTACACCTGTGTCAGTTACTGTGTCGTTTAACATGTATGAATGTTAAAAATGTTATGAAAAAAATAGTTTTTTTATATGTATAACGGCTGACTTGGCAAGAGTTTCGCCTGATGTTAAGGGCCCACTTGTGACGGTAAATAGTCGCAAAAATGCCTAAAGAATATGTTAGAAAATAATAAAGAAGGGAGGGAAGGGAAATAAAGAGATCGTGTTCAAATTATTAATTAAAGACGTTATATCATTTGAAAGACTGAACAATATACAACAATATAGGTACGACATTTTTGCGCCTTCAAAATTCTACGCTTATAACATATCTATTTAATATAATATCATTGGTGGCTAGTGATGAAAACTAATATCGAACAAAATATTTATGCTCGTCGATTGTTTTCATTCTTAATCAAAAGTGACAAATGTTTTCGTAGAAATTTGTTTATTTTCAAAATATTTCACGTATTTAACATCGAGACCTACTTAAAAAAGATAAATCACCGCTAATTACAACATCTGATCTGGTCGCGTGTTGAAACGAAATTTTTAATATCCAACTTTGATGTTGAAAATAGAGATGTCAAAAGCGCAACATTTAGTTTATGTTAGCGGTGGCAGTTACCGATCAAAGTTTGCCGATGGCGCCATCGTTATGAAATACTGATAAAATATATACGACTCCCGTGAAGTTCTGAGCAAACATCGATGGCTCTGTGAAATTGTACGAAAGATACTTTTATGTAGCGACGACTGGTAGGTATTTGGGTACGAGAATACTTCGGGAATTGATTGAAATGTTTTGCGGAGAATAAAGGATCAAGTTTTTAACGCGAGTTGGGAAAATGTCGTTACAATGTATTAGGAGCTCACGTTTCGTATTGATGTGGACTGTACTTTATATTCAATTTATATTCCTAATATCTGGAAGAACTAAGAATTGATCAATAGATATAGCATAATAACGTTTATCGTTGATAAAGATATTGTATTAAAAATTAAAGCATTTCATTTATTAGTCACTACACACCCGTGCCCACTTCGTTGGCATGTTAACAATCCTTTTTTTAAATAGCCTATGACACTCAGCAATAATGTGGCTTTCTATTGGTGATAGATTTTTTAGAACTGGTTCAGTAGATCCCGAGATTACCCCTTACAATTTAACAAACCACAAACGTTACTTCTTTATATAATAGTATAGATTTAAATTTAACTGTCCTTGTACTAAAGACTTATTCATTCCAATAAATGAATGAAATATTACGTATTATGATTTTAATTAATAAGTTATCTATTGACAATGTCTATTACATTCTATCATAATAAGCTTCAATTATATTATTATCTTTAATATAGCTTTGTATGGTCCGGAATATGAATGAAACCATATTACATGTAAGGACAATGTGAACACCAGTTAAATGATAACCTTTGCCTTGGATTCACATGTTCATATCTGTTTAAGGAATTCCTCATCCGACCCGGGTGGAAGTGTTATCAAAAAATAACGTACCGCTTGTTCATATGAGTAATCTATTTTATAGTTTGTATCCACAATTCATTGACTGTAATAACTCAATGAAGAATTCACAACTAATTTGAACATTTCAAATTTTTAAATTCCAAAAATGATTTTATTTTTGAGTGATCTTTAATATAAAATACTATTACGTACGTTTAACACGTTAAGTGCGAAGCGAGGCCTAAATCATTGATTGATGTGATTTGATTTGTACTTGTTGTTTTTTTACGAGAGAGAAGTGCATTCAGTTTAGGCAATTTAGTTAAAAATGTCTTTGACTTAATAAAAAAATAATAATTATGGTTATGAATGTGGTGGATACAAGGAGCTGTAACATTTAACTTAAGTGATATTAATCACCGATATTCCGACTACTGTATTTCTAATCCGTTACATGTGGCGTCATTGTACAAATTTCGCCGAATAAACAAAAACAGAATTAAATACGTGTTACTACCTATACTAAATTTTTTATAAGTATAATAAGGTTTTTTTAAGTTCTTGCGAGTCTTTGGCACAATGATGACCTCGCAAATATAAAAAAAAACTATTTCTAACTTATTTCATACACGAATGTGGAAATCTAGAGAATAATAACTAAAGTTATATAATTATCTAGGATATAAATAATTTAGTATTAAGTTAATTGCACTCCAACAGCTGCACGTGTAAATCTTCGCGGGTCGTCAATAAAACTGTATAATGACGACCGTGGGTGGAGTGTCAAATTTTCCACCTCATTTAATGTTTCTTTGCCTTTCAAGTTCGCGGCTAATAACAACCAATTTGTATTTGATGTTTCTCTTATATCGCGCTATGTTTTTTAGGTTGCCGTACAGTTATTTAAAGATGAAGCTAATTATGAATATTTAATGAATGCGTAGTTGATACTTCATGGTTGTCATTTAAGATTCAACATTAGTAATACATTTCTAAGGCTATGTATATTATCTAGTTGGATTTTGAAGTTTTCTTGTTTCACTCTGTGTTTAACACTGGCTTTATTTAACGTTTTACTAGTATGTATCAAATTTGTGAATGAATATATTGGTGTTTCTGACTTTGTGATTCATAATTTGTCTTTGTTGCGCTTTTGTGATTATTTTTAAACAGTTGACTATTTGTATGTACAGTAATTATCTTTTTATTATTAGAAATCATCTTTTTATAGTTATTTGGTTGTATGTAGCTTATGATCTTAAATCTATAATATAAGTAACACATTTTAGCGTTATACGTTAGAAATAGAAAAGATAAAAAAGGATCATGAGCAAGATCTTTAAAAATTACCTGCCAATTACCGGTATTCGCAAATCCCAACAAAAAGTGTATTTCCGCGGACGCCTTTGATGTGCTGGAATTTCTCGGGGTGGATGTTGATTCACCGTGTCGTTTATTTTTGTCTACGTCGTCTGCTTGTATGGCGCTAAACCGAAGCTCGGTTTGTTTTCTCCGTACTAACGTTAACCACAGCGATTAAGCAACTACATTCATTGCACAATGTTTAACCAAATGTTTCTTCTATCGCACCACGCGTGCTATCAAAATATTGACCCTCTCATCCGCGAGGTACGCCTCGTACATATGTGACCACCTCCGTATTGACGTACCCTATTAGCCAGTACTTAATAGTGCAAGCAGCGACATTAAAAAATATTTGTCTAAAAGTCGTCGCGTCGATGCGGTAAATCTAAAGTAAACAACGAATTCCATCTTATCAAACACTCATTATGTTGTTTAGCTACCTACTCGTTTTTTGCTTAACCAACCTGTAAATCGTATCGTTAAGACCATTTATTTAGGTTCATTTTTTGTCGGAAGGAATGATTTTAAACAAATGGTGGCCACGCAACAATTAAGAAGCCGTTAAAAAAATGTCACCCTTTTAAAGGCTTTGGTGTTCAAAAAATGGTCAGTTTTTATCACCTGGGTTGGAAGTCACAAAATGTTTATCGCCACTCAACGACATGTTGATTTATGTTTCCACCCCGTTGAGGACTGGGGCCCGACTGAAATGAATTAGACTATTTAATTGGTCATTTATTTTCGAAGATAATGTCGGTCATCCAGTTGTGAGTGTTTTAGGTCACTGAAGTGGCACTCGAGCGATAAATCTGAATTGTTATTTAAATGAAATACTTCCTCCTGATTTTTTATCATAAACGTCGAACGAAAATAAATTTGGACTTGCGTTGTTGGTCTAAGTTCAGATTTATTACTCATAATTGCCATGTAGTGTCTGTATCTCATGCATTATGGATTAAGGCCGAGAAATATGGTGTGGCTTTAAGACAAAAGATGCGAGAGTAGACCTTAAAAAGGTGGCTAATGACCGGCTTACACTTTCCGAAGCCCACCCGTGACGGAAAAATTAAAGGCTTATCTCCAATTATTCTTAATTGGAGGGTCCAAAAGTATAGATTGAATTTCAAAGACTTTGATTGATGATCTTAAATCAGCCCGGTGTCGAAGATAATGGTTTATATCGAAACTGTAATGCGCCGTATAGGCAAATTATTTAAATAGCCGCAATGTATCATGTGGATAAAATTGATTTTTATATCATACGTCGTGTTTATTAATTTATTACAATCATAAAGAGTGTTGTAAAACTTTTGAAATGAATGGAACGACTCACAAGTCTAATAAAACTGGATAATAAACTTGGTAACACCGAACACGAAATAACGTTCTGAATCACATGTTTCCAAGTTACAAGAACAACAATAAGCGCACCTTTCACAGACGTGGCTTGTGTATCGTGGTAATGAAATGTTAATATCCAAAAGCGCTGTATATACAAAGAGAGCTTTATAAATCTGTTCGGGATATATTGCGTTATTTACAATCGATCGAAACGCTGTAAAACAACAGTGTTGGAATGTTTGTTTTTCTACTAAACTTTATATTGATAACGTGTGGGCTTAAGCAAACCGATTTACTCGTAGTATAAAATAAAACACGTGCTTTTAAGTTTACCGTCGTGGGAGACTTAATTTTGGATACTTTATACATTATTTGAAATAACCTATTATTTCAACATAATAATAGTAAACAATAAGCAGAATGTTTGTATAAAAATTTTAAATATCACTGATATAACATTGTGTGTATCTTTTTCATTTCGAAATAAATATCAAGTTATAAATAAATACCTAAACATAACATTAATATGCATATGTAAATACGTAATTCAAATATTAAGAATAATAAAGGGAGTTGTTCTAAATTAGTCATTCTATCAACACTACTGCTAAGCATATTAAAACCATTATAAATATAAACAATTTGAACAAAGACGCATTGTTCTGAAACCCCGACAATAATGGCCATAATAAGTCCGCATAATTCCTTCAAATCTACTAAATAAAGAGCTCTCTGAAGCAATTTCAATGAAACTCGGAGACTAGTATCGCTTTAATTGGTTAACAAAAACTCCTAAATGAAGTGTTTGTGGCAAGAAGTTGACTTTTTGTTCGAGTGCCTCGCGGAAACAAAGCCCATTCATAAGTAGCACACTTGAAACTTCGTCATTGATAAAATCATGCAATTTGATATTTTATTTGACTTGACATTAAACAATGATTTTCTTCTAAACTATTTTTAAATGGTCCTATTGTAAACTTATTCCAATGTGGTTTCAATAAGAGTACAGGAGGTAAGTAAAAATTGGGGTCAAAATGTTTTATATTATTTGTTCATTTACATCTTATTATTTAGTTTGATAAATGTACATAGTTTTTACTAACAATCCTCAGACTTGTGAATTTAAGTAGCTGGTATAAGCATAGCCAATCTAGTAGAACAATAACTAGGTTGGATTCAAATCTAACATCACAAATTAGGCAATCTGTAAACCAAACACAATGGACGCAATAAAAAGACAATAACTCACAATTTAGTCATAATGCCTTAATGACCGAGAGATCTTCGGAACGACCACCGAAGTTATTTGCGGTAAAATGGGCCGCTATTCTGGACAATGTCAATGAAGTAAAATAGAGACGGCTATCGGATATGGGCGGGAATGAGACAGTTAATTCTAATTATGAGCGTATTGTGAGCAGAAATTTTATTGCTATCTCATTGGCGCTTTCATTACCGAGGCCGCCGTAATTGTGAGCCATTGTGCACGCCTCACCATCATTTTTCTGCAAACTGTGTGAATTCGGACGGGCGGCCCTCGTTTCGGAGTTCACGCTACATCTCCATTCACGCTACCCTCGAAAATCAGTAACAACAATTTGATTGAGTAGTTAATCCCACGGATCGAAGTATATGGATATTTCATGATTAAATCGGTTTAAAAACAGATTAATATGAATGTTCACATAATGGAGCTTTTCGCCCGAGGATAAAATAGATGAATGCCATTATTTTGCGTCTATTTTGGGCGTACATGTTGGCCTTTCAGACAACCACTGATAGACTCTAAAGTTACATCGCGGGCTGTCGGAACGATTAGCGTCCTGACAGCTAATTTATCTACTGGCTGTTCTATTTCTAGAAACTTCTGATGCGCCTGAGTCGCGACTTGAGCTCAGGAACTATGATTCTGATTAACTAATGCATTTGGCTATTTGTCTTATGCTAACGACACGGCATGGTATAATAAGAATGAAAATTTTGTACAGTTCTTACATCCATACTAATAATTTAAATGCGCAAGTAACTCTGTCTGTTACGCTTTCACGCCAAAACTACTGAACCGATTGTAATAAATTGGTACACAAAACATAGGCTACTTTTTAACTGAAAAAAGTCGAGAAACTGAGAAAAGAGTCGCGATCAACAGCGAGTTCAGTATAAAGTAAATCAATATTATCCCAAAAATCTTAGTTTTAAATTTATCTCTAAAAATTTTATTTGTATTCAAATCGAAAAAATATATTTTACAAACGGTTTATAGCATTTGAAAACGAAAACAAAATATACAAAAACTAATAGATACAATATCGTTAGATGAGCACAGCTGTGATTCGCTCACACCTCATTGCTCTTTCCATGACATTGCGTTATGCCATAAAAGTTATCAACTTTTGTGATACTGCTCATGCAGTTGTACGAGTTTAATACAATTTATCAAACAAATTCACATTAAAATACGCTGATAAACAAAACTATAAAATTTATGGCTTGTTACGTAATATGTTATGTGATCAAAGATGCAATATTAATATATTACTGTGTCCCGTGGATTTGTATTTGTACGAGAACATGTTGTTTCACACTTGTCATAAGCTCTGTACTAATCATTAAAATGGTTCGAGTAGTTTATAAAAGGAAACGGGCATATAGATGGACACATATATAGGTTTATCTTTCGAGTATAGATTATCATATTATATACTAAATATTATGTATGTGTTACTTCAGATGGCTATTGAGGGAAGTAGTGTATGTAAATATGTATATTATATGGGTAGATGAGATTCTTCCAGCTGATAGAAAGTGGTCATCGCCGCCCATGAACACTTACACACACACACACACGGCTTAACAGTTAACACCTATGTAATGGGTTGACGATCTTGCAAAAATGTTTGCTGTAAAAATATGTACAAATAACGATACACCATAAAATTGATTGAAATAGTATAAACGATCAAGACATCGCTTCCGAGTAACATTAGCTTCCTAATACAAACAAAATTAAACTAAAATTTTACGAGTATTGTTTTGGCCGACAAATTGTATTCCTCCGAACACCCTGAGGCTAAATCTGGAAACGATTTAGTACGAATGCTTCCGACAAATTATTTAAGTACAAAATTGGTGCGACATTTCAACTCTTTAATGGACTTGTTTAGCCGTAAATTGTTGCCATGCCACACGTAAACGTTAATAAAAGTGTTGTCTTACCATCAATTAATAGTCATATCTTCCGAATTTTATTACGAAATACTTTTACTTCTAATGCAATACATCTCGAGTTTAACGATAATCATTGTTTTGTTTCTACAAACAAGCGTGCCATTCAGAAGGAATGTATAGATGTTAAGTCGATCGCACATAATTTATCCGCTTTTATAGTCACATAAATTCTACAAAAATCTCTCACCCATCGCCGAGTGTGCCATCTTCCTAAAAGCATAGAGCATTTCGAGGCAATAAATTATCGAATGAACGCACTAAAATAGCGTAACACCCCAACACATGGGAACCGCGACCCAAAGCGACCCCTTTAAGCTAAAAGTCTACAAATCAGGCCCTCGGATTCAAATCAAAAACATATCAGAAGGAGCCCGAAAACGATTAGACATGCCAGTTCAATAAACAATTTATAATGCTAAAGAAATTACTCAAACAAATGATAAATGCATCAGTCACGCAATGAAAGACTGCGTAAATTGGACTGAGGAAGGCGGAACAAAGAGCGAGGGAGACACAGCCGGAAGCATAGCAGATTTTTCCCTGTTATCCCAAACAACAATAGGCTTCAGCTTTTATACCTTCCTAGGTGAAATCTTTTGTTTAATTAATTATCCACCGGATAGAATAATTAAGCTAAAATATGAAGCGATTACAGCTACCCCGTTCTAAGTATTAATATCAGAATCTCATTGTTCGTATCAAATGACGCGCACGAGGATCCCTTCATCTTCGTATCGCAGAATATATTAGATTGTTGTTTACAGTGGATATAATTTATTGGCGCTTTGTCATAATTACGCATATAAGTAAAATTATGATGACAATTGAAATCAGTATGGTGCGTACAAAGCCTGATTCTCCTTAAGGAATTAGTATAGATACAGATTATCCATCACCATTTATTCTAACAAGTTCAATCAGTATCTATCTTATAAAATATACGATCCCTGTATAACATAGCATGACGTGCTTCAATACTGAATAAGGTATACTAATAACATAATACATTATGGTAGACAAATAGATTATTATTTAGCAAGCCGCATGATTCATCCGAAAATCACTAATCCCTCATCGGTCATATATCCGACAGATTCTCACATACTAATCGTACATTCACTTTCATGGTACCAGCCACCATCCATCAGGTTCGCAGCTGATAATGTACCAACAGTCGAAGTTTAATTGTTGATGGATGGCCATGGGACGAACATTTCACGGGCGATCGCCGCGCTTCAAGGAAAAATCGGCCACAGTCCGATTGCGGATATCAACTAACCCTCAATGGGAAACGATACGGAATAACTGAAATGATGTCGTAATAGGGGAATGGTTCATTTGATTCTAATTTGCGTTATAAAGAATTTAAGTTTAACAAATAAAATAAAATTTTGTTAGTCACCGAAAATGGGGTGTAATCGAAATTAAAATAGGTTGTCAAAAAATTTTATGTAAGTAACAATATTTTTTTACACAATATATCAGGATATGATCTATGACAAACAATATCCCAAATATATGGTTTGAACTGGCAGATCTGCCACTTATTTATTTATAACCTCAGAAAAATGTGAAAGGTAATTTTTTATAAGTATAATAGTACATTTACATTTATATCTAATTGTACATCAAGTGCCTATTAAATATTTTGATATCACGACTTGTATTCTTAAGGAAATCAGATGTTTGGTTTACACTTTAGATAATAAGAACGCCAAGCATGTTATTGTATCGACCGAGGCAGCGCGTCACGAGATGGGTGTTCTAGTCATAAAAAGTTATAATATTTTAACACTCTTATCTCTTAGCTCCTGAAGTTGCATTTTGATATATTTGTCCTACCCTGATAAGGTGACTAAGTAAATTGTATTCAAATGCAAAGGGACCGCTTTAAGTGATTTCCAATGGATCGTTCATTATATTATAGTGTGTAATTTGTATCAGTTTGTCATTCAAAGTGTGTGATAAAGTTAAGACAGTATAATTTAATTTACAGCCACGTGTTGGATATCGCTATCAATATGAAAGCGATCGCCCACATCACCAATTACCTATTCGATAAGGGACTTATTTACGATCTCGAGTAGCGTTAGTATTAAAATTCATTGTTTTTCTTATCCAATGGGAGAAGTGAGGTCAACATATCTCTGTTTTATCGGTAACAGAAATAGGCTTTTAAAGTTGAGGGCGGTTGATAGCGCAAAAGGGAGTAAGTAATTACATATCCTTTTGGTATGGAATATAGACAGAAAGATATTATTATAATTTGCGGTATTGAAACGTTTGACTTGAAATTTTAACATATACTAGAAGAATTGATGAATGTTTTACCGTATTACTTATTTTTGTAAAATGTCAATGAAGCATATAATAAATATAAAAGAAATCCAACGTTTCAAAGCTTACAGCTTTGACGTATATAACAGTTTAGAACGTAGCAGTCTTTTAACGGTTAAAGCCCACAAATAAATGTTTCAAACTCAAAATTTGCGAGATTCAGTCATCAGACCAGTCATTTTCAAATATTAGCAAAAAAGTGTGGCAATTGATTTCTATATTTTGTAAGATGATAATATAAATAAAATTATCAAGCATCCAGCTTGTATAAGGGTATGTTTACGGCTGTAAAGTGTTCGTAAAATGTTGATAAACTTGCCAGTGTGTACAGCGTTTTATTAAACTCGATAAAGAGGTATCTACAATAAACCTATCTCGTGGCTTAAACAACATGAAAATCCTATTATTTTTATGGCCGTATCAATTGTAAATTTGAATACAACATCGTCAAGACAGTTAGAATTTTATGTTATTTACTTAGGTACCTATTACATTATGACGATAATACATTCTCATACTATGATATTTCATTCCCTTGAATCTTTTATATGTATTGAGATAGCTTTAATAAGCGATAAAACGTAGTGTATCATCTATGTCTGGGCTCAATCTCTTGATAACGTTTGTTTCGTCTGGTATGAAAGCACAACAGACAGACAAACAGATACACATACTAATATGTATTATAAATGTGAATATTTGTTAGAATGTATGGCTGTATGTTTATTATTATTTCGTCCAAAACTGGCTGGACCGAATTAGTTGAAATCTGGTATGTAGATAGATGATACCATGGATTAACACATAGGATTATTTTTATCCCGGTATTGTTCTGGAAACGGGAACAACGCGGGTTAAGCCGCGGGGCACGGCTATCACATTACTAGTAAAAATCTCATTTTAATAATTATGTCGATGTATTTTTACCGTTGTATGTCGTATTTTGCGATACACATGACCCAAGTGGTTGGGAATAAATATGCGCATGTTTGGTACTATTGTATGTAAAGCTAGAGATGAGACGCATCCGTTGAAATGACCTCATGAGGCCATGGCTTTGCCGACAGGATCTGAAGCATTTAACTTTGATATTGATTCTAATGTAAGTATAATACGCGTCATTTATGTTTAGCGATTGACGAGAATAGCTGCGCATCGGTAGAATCGCGCTCGTAATTGACGTATTGGTGAGAGAAAGACAACACGACTGGGACAACCAATCAACGCTCGCGCACCCGACGATCACGCGCCCCGCGCGCCGCACCGCTACCTCGATACCTTATTTTTGACTTCTACGCAGGTTTCGTTCAGCACTAAAGATTCGTGACGCGTACTATACCTAACTGTTGAAATGTTTCATGTCATATGTCTATAATCGCTAGGAAAAGATAAGAAGATAATACCTATTCTAGTTTATTGGAAAGAAAGAAATAAAGAACCTTTTTATACTAATTGCACCCCATGGTTTCCTCCGCGTTCCGGTAACCACTCATACTCCTTTTAAGTTATTTAATTATTTAAAAGCTCTTATAATGCCAAAATAATATTTCCACAAATCAGCCCAAAATTTGCAAGATATTCTCAATTTGTTTCAAACCAAAAATCAATTATAATATCTATTAGTAAAAAATATTATATAAGTAGGTACGTAAAAACAAACCATAATCAGATAACAACCAACAGAAATGACCCATATATAATATAATGGCTTTGTAATGGTATTACTGATTTCTGATATGGCAATATTTGTAATTTTCTTGACATCCAATAAAAAAATAGGTTATATACCTAATGCAGTAGTATAATTAATTAATAATCAATGAGGTAAGTTTCTCGTTTTATACTAAATAACACATTATTTCATATAATTATATGAAAGAGTTATTTTAAACACGATATCGTAGTTTTTATATTACTTACTAAAAGTATGATTTATGAACATAATATAATAATTATATATTAACTAATTAATGTCATACTAACAACTTTTTGTAACTACACCTATTAAAAATAATCTTAATTTTTTAAAGTTTGATTTAACACTAAAAGCGTTATCATTATTATCTATACTAATAATACAAAGAAGTAAAACACAAAATGTTTGTTAAATTGTAAGGATTAATATCAGGATCTACTGAACCGATTTTAAAAAATCTTTCACCAATAGATAGCCACATTATTGCCGAGTGTCATAGGTTATATAAAAAGCAAAAACTAAAGAAGGATTATTAACATTTTGCTCAACGAAGTGGGCACGGGTCAGCTAGCTATATATAAAATAATTATATCATATGTATTTGTGATGGTGCGTTTTTTGCTAATTCATCCTCTCCCCTATGATAAGAGTCGCGCCGCGAAAGTCGTTTTTTCTCAAACTCTCGAGAGCTTTGAAAAATGTCTTCGGAAAGCGACTTTTCACTCTTAAGTACATTTCGACATCCCTTCAGCACTTGTTTTCACAATGCTCGACCTCTTAACCGCAGTCCTATTAAGAAGCTTCATAATTTCTTTTGTGCTATGATAAATTCATATTTTCTTTCAAAATTATAACCTAAAATAAAAATACGTCTTTGTACATGAATAATAACCAACTTAAAATATGATAAAAGAAACAAAAGTGAGGCAGACTTAAAAAGCAAACAGTGAAAGTCTTGTAACTTGTAAGTGATAATAAACAGAGATAATGAAGATAACTCTTATCATTTCTGTGTTCACACACTGCACTTTGTTTAAAGTTGAAATGTTTGTTAACTTCATTTAATGTCAAGTCGTAAGATAAATTCTAATCTACCTAATTCTCAGTTCGACGATAATGTAGAAAAATAATTGGTATAAATTGCATAGATACTGTAGGTATTTCCTAAATATTAAAATCATCTTTACAGTTCGCAACCCAAAACAACAAGAATGTAATAATATTCACGTATATAAATATAAAAAAAAAACTTACATTAATCTACTGAAAATCCAACTAAAATTCACAAGTCCAAATCACAACACAAACACGGAACTCGAAATTCGCGCGCACCGCGACACAGCGAGACGTCCTCTCCCGTCGGAGTGTAAAAGGGAACTGATTCGTCTAGCCAGCCGCCGGTACAGCTAGCTACCGAGATGCCTTATGTCAGGGACGCGGGGTAAATCAACCCTTAGCTAACGTTTACCCAGCAGCTGTATTTAGCCCGTACCTTTCCAGACGTTAGACACGTCTCAATCTAGGTGGGCCACGTTTAGACGGAACATAAGCTATTACAAAATGGATAAATTTAAAGTTTCGACATCAGACTTGTATAGCTGTGAAATATATGGTAATATATATAGCTATTTTTTTGGTGAATCTTATTACTAGTTTATTTGTATATATATGCTAGCAAAAGAAAAATATTTTGTAATATATTTTTTATTTAAAAGTAGGGTAGTTCTTAACAAAAAAATGTCTTCGTGACTGCAACGAAACTAGTTTAAATGCAACAGCGAAATGACTAATAAACTTTCATTTTACGTTTAAATTAAAACCTGATTGCTATATGAAAGTAATTTTAAGCTTAAACACGCGAATAGTCAACAAGGTAATTAAGAACGGCCATAAAGTTAATAAAACCGCATACTTTGTAGGTTTATGAAGAAAAATTGGTCACCGTATTTACAGTTGTTTTATATGGCACTAAATTCAGTTTTGTTACGCCAAGAGTCAACAAGCTAGATAATGCCGCCATAAAATCTGGGCTATATATAAAATGTCTGCACGCTGCAATGTTGGGAATAATCCCTATCGATCTAGGTTAATTTTAACTTAGAGCGGTGATGCACGGACTATTCGGCAACGTAGTCTGACGGTTTTAAACGTACATTATTGGAAATACATGAGCTGCCGATCGGAACTTCAGGATTACGGAAAAGGGATGGGGAGTCTTGAAGCGAGATGGTAGTTACAGATTCGGAAAAGTGCAGTTTTGTTTAAGAGTTATAAAGCTAAAAATACGTTTTCATGTCTTAAGGGTTTTTTATTGATTGCGTTTTTTTCTATGTTAATTTTTTACCCGTTGTAGAATTAAAATATATTCAGAATCGTGACCCATGCATGCCACTAGAGTGTGGTAAAAATATGAATGTTTGAAAAAAGGGTTTAATAAATATCACCCAAAGGTTAGCAACACGATATCCAACTTAAGAAAACTACGACCGTGGAGAGGAATATTCTATCAAGAATATGTTTGACCTTCTCTAGGTCAATGTTCCTATAACTTTGCTACTGAGATGAGGTTGCCATTAGATCCTTTTACTATCCTCGGCAAAGCCGGTATCAAGTGAATTGATATTAAAATTTATAGCCAGCTTATATGCTCTAGAGACGTTTAAACCTTGAGATCGTCTTATTACGGATTAAAGAGAAGAATTAAAGAGATTACACTTTAAATAATAGCAAAACTTTCTATTATTTTTGCTCAATGCCAATGTTATATTTCGGTACTAGTTAAGTGGGCTCTATTTAATTAACAATGGAACAAAAGTCTTGCCTGAATACTGAAGGTAAGCGACAAATATAATTAATGTAGTACTTTTCTAAACTTAATAGTACCCAATAAAGTGTTTACAAATATCCATTATATATTTATAACTATCCTTAATAGCATACTAAATCTATTGAATTAGTATTCTAAAGCAACATATAACATTGTATATAATATAAGCTACATTGTTCTTTAAGAAAAGATGCGGGTGTAAGGACAAATAATTCTCATCCGTCTGTTAGTCTGTCATATCGCTTTGAGAAATCATTTTCTAACTGGAAATACAGAAAGGTACGATGACATTACAAAATAGAATGAATGAGTCGGATATTTTTAAAGTAACAAAGTTAATAAAGGGTTATTGTTATTAAATTAGCCTTTCCTTGTTCAGCTGAATGAAAACATTTAAAGGAATGATTTTCTATATAAATAGTCCGTGTTATTTAAGAATAATTGTCTTTTGCGTTTAAATTAAGAAGTGACTTTAAATTTAGAAATATATTGCGATCTTATTTAACTATAATTTTCTTTTGTGTTTAGAAGTGATTTTAAATTAGAATAATTGCGATGTAAACCTTAAAATAATACCCCATTATGTCACTCATAGAATCCTGCATTTCCAGACAAAAATATACTATTTCTAGGCAAAGAGCAACACTAGCGCATGTCAAGACGCGAGTCGACGTGACAACGAATTTTAAAGTGCACTCTACGTAATAGCGTTCTCGATTCTTCGAAATCGCGGTCTGAAGTGACGTCACATCGCAAGTCTACACTAATCACTTCTTGTAGAACTAGAGAAGTGGAGTTAATCCGAGGCGCCATGTTAAGCCCTGAATCCTCGAGGCATTATGGATACGAAGCGCTTAATTATATATTGATAAAGAAAGGACTTTATTTAGTTACGAGATCCTTTGTATTCTAAGGGATCAAGAGGTATCTGTGTCTTAGAGCTGGCTTCCGTGTGTTGTTTGCTCTTAACATGTTAAGGACTTGACATTATCTGTATACATTTCTCCAAACATTTCATTTGAGACATTAAATTCTAAGTTTTTTAACACTTTCCAAGATATTCAGTTAAATTAAAAATTAATTTAATTTTGCGAATATTTGTGAGTTATCAATGGAAGGTTATATTTAAAAATTTCTATTTTACTCCCAAAACTATTTGTCCGATTGAGGGTCACATACGTAGTAAAGCAATTTATTTTGCTTTTAATCAAACTTTTATCAGTACAAAAGTGGCTAACACGTAAATTTAATAATACTACGGAATACGTCAATATGTACAACACATACGTAGACCCCATCATCTAGCACTATCTAAATGTCACACTTTTAATAAGAAATGTTTCGTTTCAGTGTTATCATATATCTTCCGTTTACATTTTTAATGTGTCAGCTAGATAAGCCAGTTGTTTTGTTGAATAAGCGACGTCCAGCTTCGGTTTGTGAACAATTTTTTGTATGCCACAAAATTTATACTTAACTAGCTTTTTACACCGAATTCGTCTATATAATAATAATATTATTATATAGACATTCCTTTATAGATATATATTCCTTTGAACAAAAATTACTACTTAACAATGAGACTGTTATCAGTGCTTGTGTTTTTAAGTTGCTTATTTTGTTATTTACAATTTACATGAAATGATTCCCGAACGACATTGACTTTAGCGATATACAATTTAGTGAGCTGTTTCCTTTATAGATCATACGTTTTATTGTCATACATTTTTTTAATAGCTATCTGGTATCTGGTACAAATCACGTAATTTGTGTATATAATGTTTTCCCAAAATAAGGCACCCTGTTTTTTTCGTTATATCACCATCACAAAAGCTTAGCAAATTGTTTTATTTAATAAATGATCAAAAATGAGCGCCCTGAAGTACAGTCGTATATGTTAAAAAAAAATTAAAGCTTCTCTTTTAAACACTTAATTAGTCGGCTAGATAAGCCAGTCGCTTAGCTGAATGAGCTACGTCAAGCTTGAGCTTGCGGCTAAACGTGTCACAACTTATTAAGTTCTTCAAGTTAACATTGTGGAAATATCAAATAAGTAACAAACTATAAAATTAAATACGGATTCTACAAAAATGTGTTCTACAAATTTGCAAGTGCCAAAATGTAAATTATTTTTTAATTTTTTTACATATAGAAAGTAATACATCATATTCGTAGACACGTTATTTGATATTTCCCTAATTTTAATTTTGTATCAGGTCATTGAACTTTGCTATACAGAAAAGTGTTGTTGGAAATTAACAAAAGAAACGCAGCAGCGTTAACATTCACATGTTAGGTTAATTAAGAAAACGCACCGGTTAATGAATTATGTCGGTTTCGAGATTCCTAATCAAGTTATCAAAATACAGCATTTGCTTATGTCATATTCTACGGATATTATCATACAGTTCCCAAAATGTTAATATGCAAAGTTTTTAGTTATTTAAAATGATTCTAAACATAATTAGTACATAGTTCAAAATATATTTGTAACATTCTGAAATGATATTGCTTCGTTCCTTAGTATATTTTCAACTTCTTGACATTGAACTATTGGGGCTTTATGGCCGGCTAGTCAGTGGTTTCACTGGTAGAAGAAGATTTGATTCCGAGGAGTGTAACAATCTATTCTTCCTCCATAGCTAACAAATACAAGGCTTTTTGTTTATTAACAAAATGTAACTAATCCACAGACAATCAGAATAACAAACAAATCTGCCTCTATTGTACAGTAATTTAATTCAGCAACTGATTTTATTAACATTTGCTTTTATTGGAAATAGCCACATGAACCCGTATCCCTTATACCATTAGTGTTATGCGGTATGGTGTAATGAAGGACACTGATATTGCTTGTTAATAAAATTTTATTAGGGGAAGATTTAATTACAAATTGTTTTAAATTTACTTAATATTTATTATAGGCATTTAGTTTAGGCATTATTATAGGCATTTAGTTCGTAAGCATTTTCTGTATTAAATTTTCGTACCACAGATTTTATATTATAAGCATTTTATTCGATAGTTTTGTCCAAAGAGGATTCAAAACTCCATTGTTGCATTGTTCCTGTTCCCAGCAGTACTTTAGATATTCCTTACGAGTACTAGAAAAGTTAGGCAAAAGAGCATCGTTTATTCATCAAGTTTTAGAGGTTGAAAATTTCGTGCCACGTCTGAAACCAGTACTAACTTTAAACAGCTCGCTGTCGGTCACGTCCTACTGTCCGTAGTAACTTCTATAAGTGCTGCGTCGAATAAAGTTTTACAAGCTTATATAACGTACATCGCCGACCCGAAACATTTCACTTAAGCCAACAACGATAAGTAATACTTTTATATCCCCGCCCGTTTTGGCTGTATTCCCGGAATGTTATAGGGATAGCCTGGATACTCTCCAACGCGAGCGTCCGTCTGCCTCATTAACGTACTAGTGTTAATGTAGGATGCCCGTGAAATCTTTTAGAGGGCACTCCACCTAGTGCGTTTTAATTCTGTCTCTTTATTGCTTGCTTCGTTAACGTCGAGAGGTTATTTGGCTGAATGAAAGGAGTAGGTTTAGTCCCGAATTAAAATGGGGGAATGCGAACGAAATTTTTGGCTGCAACTCAATAAAGTCGGAATGACCAATTTGTTTTGTGCTCATTATTTAAACAGCAAACAAGATGAAACTGTTTCGTTGTATTTTATTTAACTTTATTACCGCTGCTCGGTATTCTACTGTCGCATATCGCATACGCCGAAAGTATACAAACACTAAATCAAATCATTATATTGAAGGGTATAAATGACTATGAATGATAAGGTGTGCAACAAAAAATCGATTTCATTGATAGATATCGATGCGTGAGTTTCTATACTCGATCTGGGTTTTGTCACCATTTATAATATACAGCCTTCGATACCACCCCGTATTATAGATGTGTATTTTATAAAAGTCATACCTCATTCCGGTTAGGTAGATATCCTCTATAAATGTTCAGCTGCCGGTAACAAAAGATCGCGTCTGATGGTCAACTTATTGTAACACCGTGTAGTACAATAGACATCTCCGATCATTCGTCCCACGACAACAATAAGCTGGTATTGTAGGTTTTAGCCGTTCGAAACATTTGGGCAATGAATGCTTTATACTTTTTTTATATTGTAACAACAATATTTTTTACGCGCATCGCTTAAACATGATGAATAGTTTCGTCGTCAGGTTTTAAGCTTTTAAATTGTTGCAATAATTCAAAAATTTTTATATTGCATTTTTTATTTTATGATGCGTAAAGCAGCGCCGTGAAAAGTGACAATTTTTATAGCTTTACAATGTTGTTTTCGACTGTCGCTACAGCCAACTAGTTTTTACATATTTTAAATAAGTAAAATTGTAACTTATAATTTCTGTCGCGAAAATACATAATATGTATTTCAAACGTTATTTTAAACATATTATGATCCATGCATAACACACGTAATTCCTTCTAGATTAATGTTCTATACAAGCTGGCCTGTAGGTGTACGTAGTGTGGAGGCTCCTGTATCGCGTGGGTCGACGTTATATTTTGACAAACGGTCCAAAATTCCCTTTGTTATCTTTAACACAATATATCAACACGACGTGCGATCAAAAAACATATGAATAGTATTTTTGACGTGAAACGATATTTTCAACGGACAGTGTTTTGATTTTGATAGTCCAACGTATAATATAATTTATTCACTAAACGCAATAAAAGTTGGAATGTAATCGGGACAATTACCGAAATGATTTCCAGTATTCCAACGGTGATTTATTACCACGTCAATTGAATATCAATGCGACCACCCGCTTACAGCTAACGACGAGTCGGAAACAATACTAGAAGCACAATACTGAATAACGACCTTCTCAGACCTATTGATACTGCTAACCATCCAAAAACAAAAGATGCATATAAATCACGGATTGTACACGCGACCAATTCGAGCCATGTAATCAAAAATATCCCCTATTGTATACTTATATCTATGAGTTTTAAAGCTCGAAATTCCCCAACATGTACGAGTATAACGCTCAAATTTTAGAACTGTATTTCTCGTAAACAATAGCAGTTTTCGGACATTGTTAACTTTACAACCACTACACTATAACATAATCATTGGGCCATTGTCGACGTGTAATTCTCGATGGTATATTGTGGGTGTTAAAGAGCTTTTATTCTATGCAGACTAGGCTTTTCGCAGTGAATGACACAATATTTTTACCGCGACGTGTGACGAATGATTTGTTCAAACTCAGCGGGTATTTAGTTCTGTAATAGTATTTCAAACAATAATGCGATACCTTAAACGATTTTCTTTGTAGTGCATTAGTTACTAAGCACTGTGGTTTTTACAAATCAATATTCTAAGCAAGCTCACTCCTTCAAAGAATTACAAATTATATTGTCATACGTCAACTTTGATTTTCTAATGGCAGGAAGGAATAATTTACTTAGTGGCTTAGCTTCTAGATTTATGAAATGAATTGACTAGTTCTTTATTTCAAGTATATTAATCATTATATACGTAGGTAAATATGCTAGCTATTCAAAGCGAGGCATAAACAAACCATAATTAATTACATTAAAATCGCTAACTATAGCGTCACTCACAACAAAGCCTACCGCTTTAATTCAATGCAACCAGACTAATTCGGTTCAAACTCCACAATTTAGCCAACAATTTACATAGAAACGTACAATTGACCGCAACTCTAGGACAATTTGGTACGAATTTGTCTCGCTTACGCTAAACAGAAGCGAGCGAAGTTATCCCCGGACAATTTACGAGGCACGCCAGCTAATCTAATTGCCGCCTATAAATGTGTTGCTTTGACCTTAGTAAATGCATTTTGTGTGTTGCTAATTATCGCCTCTACGGAAATCGTGTACCGGGAAAAGTGTACACAAATTTAGAAGTACGCCTTTGCAATTACTGTTATACTTCCGCTTTGAATTTTTTCACAATATCACACATTAACACATAAAATAAGTAGATAAAAGGAGAATAACCAAAAGGTTTTGTGCTGATAAAAATGTTTAACACTTCAACGTGGACAAGCGGGGGGAAAGGCAGACAACATTAATATTTAATACATCACTATTACAATAATTGTTTCTTACGAAATTATTAAAAGTATAAAGATGACTAATATTTTCCAAATAATACATAATATCTTGTAATATAAAAGTACAATAAAAAATTAAATAAGTTAACAAATCTCCGTATTATAGTATTGTTACTGTTACTACTACTATCTTCCATCGCCAACCATTTAACTATTAGTTACATTATTTCAAGACCCTCCCAAAGCGAAGATTGCTCATAGCATGACAGACTAAATTAACACATCGTTCTATTTGCCCCACAACACGCACCACAAACTTTTACAAATCTAACGAACCATCCCCTAGCCAATGGAAAAGAATTTTCTTTTGTATTTCTTTATAATCTACCTTCATTTTTGTTACTGTTAATGTGGATTTTAGGTACATCGTGTAGATGTGTTGATAAAATAATTTTAGCTGGACGTTCGTTCCTAATAAAGTGTTAGACAGTGTTATATTGTTAATCTTTTTGTTTGGAGATAAGTAAGATAAAATAGCGGTCATTGATATTTAAAATCAAACGACCGTTTGTGTTTCGTTGGGATTGGTGGATAAAGGATGACGTCAAAGTTACGACCATTTTGCATGTGTCATATAGCAGTAGTGAGTAAGAAAAAACCACTGAGTAAGATACTTTCACCCGCTTTTAACATTCACATTCGGAACAAAACATAGCATAGGTTAAATTATAAAAATAACAAGCCGAATTTTTAACATCGACACTATCGGACAACCAAATACTATAAACTTTTCTCAATTAAAGCAAGCCTCTAACAATACAATATGAATTCACTTCGAAATACTAGTTCCATATAATAAGATTACTCAACGCCATTAATTTCCACACACGCTTGAAGTAAACCATATGAGAATCGCACGGTAATCTTCGACGGAGGAAATTTTGGTATCGCGTGCCGTTTCAGTGGTGGTCGCACGCGATCTCAGAGGGAAAGAACAGCTGATAATTTACCGCCAAGCTTAAATCTATAGCGTATAGACAAAACACGGTACGTGAATGTGTTACGTAAGCCTTACTGAAGGCTATTGCGTAAGAATTCGGTACCATTTTCTTACTTTGAATGCCAGTTTTAAAACATGGTAATACTATACTCGTTTAAGTTGAAACTATTGGAAAGGAATAGCAAGAAGATACAGGCGTATCGGGAAAAACCATTCCAACAGACACTGGTTTTCTTTTTTCATGGACATCTATCTAAGGTAACTATTAGTTAAGTTGGAAAAACTATATGTTGTAAGTATGTGGCTCAGAATAGTGCGTGTGGAAATTTACAATTCGGTGTTTTTGTGGTAAATACCCATAACTCTTATCATGAACAAATGGCCTGAAACAAAGTTATAAGTAAAACGAGGCTAATTATCTTTATGTCTTGTAACAAAATCGTATTAACAATATTTTTTATACACAAACTCGCTAAACAAAAATAATCACGCTATAAAATGTCAATGAACTCACTACCCCGTTCGTATTTACAAGAAATGTCTCAAAACATTTACGTAGGTACTTTCCTTTTAATCGAATTAGAGTTCCGCAGTCAAATAACCACTGACCCTTATTAATTAGTCCATTTCTATTTGAGTGTCCAGTCTGTCCCTTGTTCCCTAGTTCTGCACAGTTTAACTTGCTTAGCTTAAAACATTCATATGTATTTTTATCTCTTAGTTTTCAAATTCTAAAAGAACGTATTTTTTTAATCACTTCAACGTAAATGATATTTTTAATTTATTTTGTTGTACGAACTTATTTGATTACCTACAATAAAAAAAAACATATACCGCCACGAACTTTTTTACATCATTTAAAGAGTTGATACTCTTCCGTATATAGCTGGAGCCCGGCTTTTTGCACATATGTTACCCATACGCTATATGCGTATGGGTAACATATGTGCACGTACGTTAATCTTTCTTTCCTTCCATTTAAATATCCAACCAATAAAGAAAATCAGTTACCCCCGTCTGTAGGCGAGCGAGTTTATTTAAAAAAAAATGCAAAATGCAAAATCGTTTGCCCCCTGCTAAAGCATGCTTTAGCAGCGAGGCGAACCACCTGATGATGGTATGTCGCCATCTCCTCCCATGAATCCTCCAGGTAGCCTAACAACTGAGGAGTGGGTTGCCGGCCGAAGAAATATGGTCTTTTCTTGAATTAAATAAGTCATACTGCATCTTAGTATAAGTATTTTTTAAATATTCGAAAATTAAACGACCGAAAAAAAATCAGGTATGTCTTATAAGATTTTCAATATATTAAACCTCTTTGCGTTTTCATTTATAATAAGTCGGTTTCGTGCGAATTTGGAATGCGGTAAGGATTTTCCGTTTCCGTTTCAAATGCTAATATTGTTTGTTTGGTGTAAAAATCTAATGCATTTTTATCACGAATTTCATTGCCCTTGCCACTGTAATTAATAAGAAAATTGTATGATACGGCACGGTACAAAATTCTTATTAGAAAATTACTGGTATTGAGGTATCTTACAGACTAACAAAATGGTGAATAAAATATTATAGTTATATTCAATTGGACTACAAAATGTTCCATTTTTAAACACTTCGCGGAATTTATCATCACTAGTAATCATTTAATATACAAATATTCTTACAACATATTATAATAAAGTGTCTACTTAGAAACTGGTTCTCAAAGGTAATAAGATAGAGTAAGGTAGTAGTACATTTTTTTTTTCTATATTATGAGGATTGAGGGCACGCGAAAGCCTCGCTTAGATGAATTACCAAATAAAGGAGTCCCACTAAATAAGCCGATCCCTTATATTTTGCGATATTCTTAATACTATTGGATGTAAAAAAATAGATGTAAAGAAGTATAAAAATAGATAATAATTAATGCAACACAGTAACAGTTATTATAAAACAAAAATGCTATAGTACTCCTAAAATAGAATAGGAGTTCTTTATATAATTTACAAGCTTTTATTAATTGAAGGAACAAAAATACTTTGATAAAAGGCGCGACATTAAAAGTATCATATTTATAAAAGATCCATTATGCTCCTTCATATAATAATACTTATTTACCAAAAGCACATTCAATCATATTTAAGAGACGGGGTTGTAAAAATGTATCCTATCTTGTTCGCGTTAAGTGGATTTTTGAATGGCAAAGTATAAGAGGTTTCGTTTGAAGTTGAATACGTCCATTTCTTCTGCCGCCCATAATAATGTTTGGCGATTTATCAAATGGCAATTTCGTAATAGATACTGCCTGATGCGACGGCTGATAAAAGTGTATAAATTGCACACATTACCTAATACTGAATTGGGTGGGCAAATATATATTGAATTGAACGCTATGAATATTGTCTCGTATGTATGTAACAGAATTATTCCTATATATAGAAATAATAAACGTATAAAACTTTTGTAGCTTTCATTGTTCTAATACGGATTTAAAAAAAATTGGTTCTAATTTCTCGTCTTTATAGTATGAAATGTCTATGTATTTTTTGTATTCTAGACGTGTTGAGATGTATATAGGCGCTGACTAATCTAGATAGGTATCTAATTGTTTTTTATAAATGTTACCATATCTAAAAAATATAGCTGCTTTTAGATTTACATACTTGTGAAACATTACTTTGATAAAAATATTAATTCTCAACGAAATAATTAGTAGGTATAAAACTTATTAGAGCTCCCTGAAAACAATTAAATAAAATCAAAGATAAAACGAAACCGTGAAAAATCTTACATAACTTATATCACATTTATTGTGTTTTAAAAAGGTAATAAAACATACATAAAATATTGAAAGCCTTAATGGCAACCGGACGTACTTTATACTCCAAACTAGCACATACCGCGTGTTTATCCGTCATAATGCCTTTTGTTACACTCTTTGTATTTCTTATCTGTTTTATCGCTGTCTTTGAACATCTCCATAGAGATCTTTATTTATTAAACTATTCGTAAACCCTTATTGTAAAGTCTATAAGGTCTATTATAGCGTAGTAAGTATATGTATAAACTGTTTCGTTTAATTTGTCAAATAGGTACGGTTCATGGAGAAATCAAGTAACAATGGCTGTAAATGACCCCCATTTTGACGTCTCTGTTCTCTATTGTCACGTGTCTAAAGCGTTGGTGTGATTTACGTTTTTTTTTGTAACTTGGTAACTGTTGATACAAGTGCTTTGGATTTAAGTCAATGTTAACACAACTAGAGGTACTATGAGCGTTTATTTTTATGAATGTTAAGCTTGTGTACGTATTTTTTATAGAGTAGATTTGTATCATGGATTTTATCGCGTAAATCTTGATCGCGGTTTTTTTATTTAATATACTTTATCTGTTCAAGCTTTATCTTAATAACAACATGTGTTTATAGGAATATTTTGTAACTTTGTGATTTATTTTTTCTTTTTTGTATTTGACTTTTTAATCTATAATGGATAATTAACAAAAACAAAAGCTTTAGTATATTCTCACAACGCAACCATTAACATTTTAAGAATGTAATGATACAAAAGCGAACCCAAAAATAAATTAAATAATACTTAGAGGTAATATCATGAATTATGTAATCATAAAAGCATAGGTTAATATAAGATTTTTTCTTGTCAATATTACCTAAATAACATAATATTTTATTATATTATTGTATTACATTACATTAAAATAAATTTAAAAAAGCATAAAATACAGACACTTTATGCAAATAGGGGCAATTATGACCATACATTATTTCTTCGAAGCTATCATAAAATATGTAAATCTAAAGTTAAAAACAAACTATTAAAACTTTACTTCTATTTTCAAAAAATCTTTTTTTATTTGTACAAGTTATTTATAGAAAATATTTATATAACAAAACATACCTTACAAAATCCAATGAGAGTCCATTCACATGTCTATAATACCACTACACTGCACTTAGAACATTTGCGAATAAGTCCTCGTAGGCGGAAAGTCAGCCGCCCAACGTGCGCCCTACTCCGGCGGGAAAGCCTTACTGAGGGGAGGGTCAGCCTACAGCCTACAGACTTAAAGCCTTATGCGACGCGCGCACTATATGCGTTCCCTTGCAATTGCCAGGTAGGAGGTAAAATACTGTTGTAGTATATTAGAAACTATAAAAGTTAGTGTTTATATAAAGAAAACACACAATTCTTCTGCAATATTAAGGAATTAATCGTACCTTGATTGTATTGAATAATTTGAGGTATTAAAAGTATTTGCATCATT
>JADANM010005989.1:6347806-6390824 GCA_026213755.1 Eurema hecabe
CAAATTTGTCACACATTGTGGCTATGACGGAAATTTGGACAGCTCCGAACCAATTGCACGCAAAATAACTTGTGTTGAATACTAATTGCTAAAAATTAACTGGAACGAGATTCAATTTTCAAATATTGCATTTGCGGCCGTAATAACACTGATTGTGTGGCCGGTATTGCATATTCCCTCTTTATTTATGTGGAAAAATACGTAAATTTATTACTTCATTTAAATATCGGTTTATGTACGGTTCTGAAAATTAATTTCATGTACGATATTGGAATAGTTATACGTACTATTGATTGAATATTGTGTCAGGTATTAGGTTATGTGGGAAAAATACATTCAATTTGTTATTTTTATATATTAAGATTCAAATGTTTTAAGATTTCGGCCTACTAAGATTGGAATAAGACCTACTACTACGAGACTAGACTACTTAACTTATTGAGGAAGTCTAATTATTTTTTAAATGATTTTTTATTTTATTTTATTTATTTTTTAATAAAACCTGTGTTTTGTCTTATATATAAATTTTATAAATGCTTCGAGACAAGGATTTCCTCACGAAGAGAAGGGTACTACCTCCCCATGATTAACTTTCATTGAAAAACTGCAATATCACATTAAAGTAATTTATGTGAACAAACATTAAGTAAAACATTAAGTTTTATTTTAGAAAATATTGATACTATAAAGAAATCTGTATCTAGCGATTTCGTATCCGATATAGTATCGCGTGTCTCAAGCATGTTAGAGGGAACTGACCTCCTGGGAGGTGACCTCTTTATTCATATCCTTAAGTGATATCATTGTGGGTTATTGTGAAGTCAGAGCTGATGGGAATAGCGCTGTAGGTAACAATATCGTTTTACGGTAATGTATTTTGAACATGGAAATTATTGGTATCGGTTTAAGTAATAATAGGTTAGCTATATTTAAGCATTAACTTATAATATAAAATAAAACAACTGCTGATTAAGAGTAACTTTTTCAAATAAATTAGGAAAACGATAATTAAGTAATTATATAATGATAAAATGTTTGCTCCTATAGTACTAATATAATCTCAAATTATTGATTTCAATACAATTGATTTTTCCAAATTTACACAGTTTTTTGTACACATGTAAGAAATATGATACACCTTATTTTATTTAAGTTTAAACTTCTATAAATAATACTAAAAACCCAGTTAATTACTAGTTCCTAACTAACATAAGCTAGACTCATTCTATAATAAAATGGATTATCACCACGAAAATCGTACCTAAATCCTCAATTCATTCTAAGCTTATTTTATACCAAGAATTTGAAACGACAAACTTCTTCAAAACGCTAATCCGCTAATATCACCTTATCCCAGTGATCACGGCAGCCGTCTGCTATCTCCAAGATAAAAACTCAATTTTACGAGCAAGTTTACACAGCTTTATATGCTTTTAAACGGTAGCTTGTAAAACACCCTATTACACAACAAATCCCTTGATAGTTGCAACTAGTTGCAATGTCAACCTGAGTGTACTTGAACGTAAATATATTACTGGGATATTTGCAACGAAAATTCGACTTTATGCTTAAAGGATAAGGTTTATTTGAGGGTAGATGATGTATCAGCTTATGTTGGTTCGAAAGTAAGCAACAAGAGTATAATATATACAGGCACGTGGCGCAGACGCAAGCCTGTTTAATCTTCGTCCCGCCTTTGAAGTGATCATCCCCATGTTTGTTTAAACACATCGTTTAATTACAAGACCATTAATTTTGGATTATTTACAGAGATACGCTCTCCTCTTTACCTAAAAAATACATATATATGTATATACCGTATGGTATTCTATGGAGTTCCTTAAGTATGAAAATTTCTATGTATAGTAGCGTATAGATTCTGCCGATTGATAGATTAATTTTAAAGCATACAACAATTTTTGGCTCGACTTAAACGAACAAAAACCTTGGGAAGTTATCATTAATTAATATATCATTAAACGGTGGCAAAACAATGGTATGTTTTTGATATATTAATACTTTTATTTGTATACTATATATTATAACTTAATTCATGCTTTGATTTTTTTTTTTGCAACTAAATAGGATAAAAAAACGTGGAAACTTTTTTCCGAACAAATTCGTAAATGCAATACGTTTATTCCATCCTTCAACTTGTAAGTTAATATATTAACGACTTTCGCTCCATACATAATTTCTTAAATTTTCAAAACTACAAAATATATACTGCTATAGAAGTGCTGTATATAGATCACGTAATTACCCGGCTCATATTTAGTGAACAATGCTAATTCTAAGGCATAAGTATTCAATACGCAGAGCAATTTAGAGAGATTATTGCCTAGTCGCGTCGGATGCCTATTAAATAGACGTTAGGCGTTTCCGACTCGATAAAGCAGCAACGGAATAAGGAAATTATTGATAACGATGGCTGATTTCTTTTATGAATGATATAATAATATTGATATGAATGAAATAAAATAAAGTTATACTGTTGTTACTTTATTGTATTAACATTTGATAGAATATTTTCATATTAATAGTTGTTCAGAAGACTTGAAATTGTTCCTTTTGTTTTGTTTTTGTTTTTATAGTATAATGATAATCATGATTTTATGTTACTTTATTAAAAAAATCCTTGTAATATAAAATGCATAATTTGCAGCGCTATTTTATCGCGAAATTGAGATGTACTTTTACACGCAAACTACAACTTTAGGTATTACTGTATAGTCCAGTGCCTATAAATTATGAGTAATTTCAAAATTATGAATCATCCCACTACTAAAATATTTTAAGGTTGGTGTTTCCTGTATTTTAAGAATTACTTATGTTTTCTAGCTTTTAGCCTTCTAGCGACACTTCATTATGGCATGTTCTACTGCTAACATGACTTATAATTTCGAATATGTTGCTATAATGTTGTAGTCCTTTAATATGAATTTGAATTTGCAATCGTTTAGGCAACAGTTAGAGTTATACAAAAATGAAACGACCAAAGCTTACTGAAAAAGAAAGCACTAAATATCCGCTCGCGTAGCAAGCACGTACCGTTATCTTTTTCGGACAGGTAACAAAGTAAGAAAATAGAGTCGGCAGAGCAGTCTTGGACATCGGAGGACATTATTCATGTTTATCGCCGCACGCCGGGAACCCGCAATTAGAGGATTTTTCCTTCATTCCACTTAAATACGGCTTTTAAATGCTCTAAAGCACGCTCGTGGAAGTATGATTCGAAATGCGCTTATGTGATTATACGGGACAAGGATTAAATGTGAAATGACCGTTATTTTTTTTATTAAATTCTTTTAAAACGCTTAATGTTTCAGATTCTGTAATACTTCAAGTATATAATATAAATTAAAAGATTTATATTTATTTTGTATATTCTATTTTTACAATGCATAAACTGCGCCTCCCGGTTTCTTCCGCTGTGTTCGATATTTTTGGGTTAAAGTTTCCATATAAAGACAGAAAATGGATTTCTATACGTCAGTTGTATCTATTGTTACATTAAACCTTTCAAAAGTTTTCTTTACCTCTTTATAATAGTACTTACCGTAGTATTGTTTTTCGATTACTTCTTGTTCAAATTTTGCAATGTTTGCTTATGATACCAAAAAATATTCAAACTTGTTTTACAACAACTGTTAGTTGTTAATTCACCAATCCACACACACCACTGAATCTTAACTAATTAAAACAAGAGCAAAGCTAAGCAAACGAAACATCGACAAAGATAGAATATTAATGTGCTGGTGGACCTTCGATAAGCCGCCTAATACCAGTGTCTACTGTAACGAAGTGAACTGGGTTTGAAAATATCTGAACCATAGTTAATCTAAAATTGGCTAGAGAGAATGAATGAGTGAGTTGTTTTCTACTTAAATTTCAACTGTTTATTTTGCATATATCATTGTTTGATATCTCGCACGAGTACTAAAGACACGAGTATTATAGAGAATTACCAGTTTTTCTACAGAACATCTCATATCAAAGATGATTAACAGTACCAGTGTATTTCTCTATACGTTAGTGAGTTTGAAAATTTCGTAGTTATGTGTTTCTCAGAATACCTGATACATATACTATGGATATGTAATTTAAATACAAATTGAAAACCTCTAATTATAATAACAACAAAAAGTAACAAACGCAGATAGCTAATGTACTATTATAGAAAGGGAAGTCTGTCTCTAAATATAAAATTTACAAATAATCTTTTTTACATTGCCTTAGGAAAATTAAAATACATAGACAGGCAATATACAAAATGCTCGATTACAAATACCAATAGCACCATACAATGTAGATACAAAGTTCTTAAGCCCCTAATTAAACCCAAAGCAAAGCATAGCAAACAAAACATCGACAAAGATAGAATATTAATGTACCTAGTGGACCTCGCTAAGCCGCCCAATGCCAGCCTCTACCGTAGTGCTGAACAGATAAGCCTGCGATCATAGACGTATAACGAATAGATAGTTAATGATGCTTTCAAAGTGAGACCAAAACTGTATATATGTAAGTGTAGAAAGCACGTTCTTATACTCGACGACACGCAATCAATGTTGCTGTTATAACTAATTTACCCTTCAAATGTTGGAAAATAGAAATCTACACTGCACTTGTACTGCGGCGACGAGCAATGTAAGTAGATAAAATTGTCTACTTTGAAATGGATTCACATTGCGTGCTCAAAGTGCGGTTCTAGTTGTCATTATTCTATGCTTGCGATTGCGTCTGAACGGATTAGAGTTTGTTCGTGCTGCATTATTAATGAGATACACATTAAAATGCTTTGTTGCCGAATCAAGGCACTAACTACTGATTCTTATTCGTTAGGGGTTGATTCTTTTAACAATTAATTATTTATTGATTGTGATAAATATTCTAATGATAGTAATCAACGAAGAACGATGTTTGTGCTATTTTAATAGGTATCAATTTAAAATACTTTTAATAAAATAACTCACATTTTACTTACATACTCATTGGTATCAATATCAAAGCTTTTCAGCGTAAACGGCTTAAATTTATAGGTATCAAAAAATGTTTTTATCTCATACTCATCACATCATCAAAATCTTGTTGATAGTTTAATGTAATAAAATACCTTTGTTTAATTGAAAGAGGATTCCCATGTAGGTACGTCGTAGTTATCCGATAGTAGTTAACTCAAACTTAGGATCAATATATAACTGCATTTAATGGGCTATGGATTCGAAGATTTCGTCAATGTATGGGGTAGGCAGAGGGGCACCATAATGTAATTACCTTGAACCGATAACCTCACCCTTAAGGTGGGACGAAACGGCAATGTCATGCTGAATACTACATCTTATTGTATAGCGACTTGACATATAAGTTTAAGGTATACACCGCGCCGTTATATGAATTAAAGTCTCTCATGAGTAAATATTATATTTGAAAATAAATGTATCGTCAAGAATTAAAAGGAACTCATGAAGCTTACATCAGATTTAATATTAAAAAGACTGTAGCAGAAGATTTAATAATTAAATTAAATCTAGGTATTAGAATCGCTTTCCTAACGAACCATTTTGTTTTGTTCCTCTTTTGACTGTTGTTTATATTTTGTACCGTAGTTTCAAAATTTTTTCAAAAACACCGTTTGAACTTCTTTAACTATTTTCTACCCGATAAGCAAAACAGAAAGATAGAGTTACAAGTCTTTTATATTAAGTAATACACACCACAATTTTGCACGAACATTATTTATATATTTACGTTCTAGGTACTTACCTTACAAATAATAATCAACTTCCGTAGCGTAGCTTTAGGACATTTTGACGTAAGCATATTTTGAGAGGCAGCTGAAGGTAACTTTTTTTTTATTCTATACACCTATAACTTTAGCAAGTCGGAATCATAATCATAACATAAATGGTTCCATTTCAGCTCTAACTAATGACGAAGCTGTCTACCCACAAGTATTATAGCCGCAAATATCCATAAAAACGTTTGAAATGAATAACGCTATTCATCAAGAGGCGGCTAAAGGGATTTCCGGGTCCATTCAGGATGGAACAAAATCTTTTCACGCCTCCCCTGAGCGTGTTCAAGAATGCCCTGAAAGGCGAGCCAATAAGGACCTTCCAACGTTATGTTGATAAATCTTAGTGGCAATATCGTTAGTATACGAATTAAAAATACTAAGCGGACATTATTCAAGTGTAGCAAATTAGTTGTAGATAGTCTTAGATTTCAATGACAATTTCGCGAAATTATGTTCGTATAGGAAATTTCAATTTTCGTGTTTCGACGACGGCTTTATAATATAGGAGAGACTGGGAGTTTTTGAGTTTAGATTAACGTGTTATTTTATCTTTTAAAATCATCGTATAGATTGATAAATGTTTTATGATCCGTTTTTTGTCAAAATTACGTTAAGTTTATAATAGCACTTAAAACTTAAAATAATTAGGTGATAGTTATAACGGACTCAAAAACCGTCGATATGTACCAGTAAAGAACTGCTTCAGTTATTATTTTCAACTACAGAAAAAGAATGTATTGTGCAAATACATTATAGACCACGTTAAGAAAGGTCACAGACCTTGACACCTGCACCAAAAAACAAATTAGAATGATGTTCAAATAACTCGTTTAATGAGGCGTATTATACACACAAATACCGGATTCCATACAAATACTCAAATAAAGGGTTCAATGTAAAATCTACGTTATTGGCAGCGTACGGGATCTGTAGGGGAAATCCTAAATATACGAGTATTTAGCGTCGTCAGTTTATCCCTTATTTACGGTATTCATCAATGTAAATAATTCCGTGAACGAACACGCCGCAGGATTAATTTGAGGACGAAAATAACAATAGCGTTTAAAAGTTTGCGAGTGAGATTCCGAGCTCGGATTACCTGCCAGCTAAAAATAATGCTTAATTTATCAGCCTTTTTGCACATTTTCAGACTAGACTGAGAATAATCCTCTCCCACCAAAACGAAAACAAATTAAAATTCGGGGCTTTTAATAAAATGTTTTCTTTAAATTGTTGTAATGTTGAACAAAAACATTATGTATAATATTTACGATGTAGAATATGCTGATTAAAGAGGTAATTTCAACGGTGTGTTCTAAATACAGAATAGGCTAGTTGCCTCAAGTCACCATTTATAAAAATAACTTTTAATTCAAATATTATTTCGTACAAGGGTCCGAAATATATAAACTTCAATAAATATAAATAAGGGATTGCTGTAAAAATTCAACTGAAACCCGTTAAATTTTGACTTTATTTTCTCTTGACTGGAAACACCGTCCGCCATTTTTCTATGTCACAAATACTGTAAACAACATATCGTCAAACGCTAGTTCAGGTTATTTGTGGTCTCTTAGTAATTATACGCCTTGATAATTATTTATTTCACTTAAAAATATTGTACAGTTCGCATTTAATTAAATTCCGATAAGAAGTTTATGAATTATGATAGTTACTCGTATTGTTTACAAGAACAGTGACTTCGCGGGACAGATAATTAATAGACCATCATGGCGGACGGCGTTTATGGCTGTATAGAGAAAATATATTTTTTTAATTTAAAATATATTAGGATAGGGGCTTAAAAAAAATTTCATAATTTTTTTATGGTGTAATATAACCGTAATAAACCGTTCTAGCAAATAATAAAAATAGTGGCAACTAGCCTATTCGCTAAAATTAATGAAATAAAAATATAACTAGATGTTTAGACTAGATTAACGTTTCTCTTGGATCACTTTATCTGATAAACAAACCGCATGACAATCGGCTACGTAGTTTTAAAGATTTAAGCAAATATACTGACAAAGAAAAAGCTACTGTTTTATAATATGTTAAGGTTTAGGAATTTTTTAGCATGTTTATATTTAGTTACACCCAAAGAACTAAATGTTGTGAGGCTGAAAATTGTCATGTAGGTAGATAACAGAGTAACATAATACACGCCACGAAAAAACTAGCAGAATTAAATTAAAAATCATCAAAAGTATATAAGACATCTCATTTCTATTGATAAAACGAGTATTGTAATTCTAGTAAAGAAATAAATATTTGTAAGAAAGTTAAGAATCAGACTCAATTAATTAACGTGTTAGCAACGTATATGCTCACATGCATATGTTAAGTTCCGTATCGAAACACAAAAGGTACGTACGTAGGTATGGCCATAGATCTTTTCCTATCACGTAGTACGGAGGGACAAATGGCCCCCTTGATTTATCCACCCGGCAATGTATCTCAAATGTTGCCATGCAAAAACTTACCAGACATTGATACATTATTTGTATTATCTGTGAACTTAATTTTTTATTTCTAAATTATTATTAGTTGAAGGATTAATTGTGTCGCATAGCATATAGGCGAATAGTATTTCTTTGGTTTACTTATATAACGAAGTCATATAATAATGTCATAATATCATAAAATAAAGTAAAAAACTCTAGTCAGTTATTCTTTCAAGTTTGATGGATCTTGATGTCGTTTTCATATCAATAAAACTTTTTTATTCAAAATAAAATTTTCTACATACAAAATGTACATTTTGAATGAAATGAACATTTGTTTATAAAATTAGATACTCCACACACTTACAACACAATTACACTACTTGTATTTCTCTAATTAAGAAGCATAAATTTTGCTAAAACCACATAATACTAGAGGGTGAGTTATAAGCCTTTCGCGGCTCTACGGCGTAGCTCTCCAGCGGCTACGCGGCTACGTCGCCGTATTTAAATACAAAAGCGGAGTATGTGATATTGTTTAAAAATATTTATGCCAAAATTATAAAGCGATAATTCTTGACAGCCTCTATGGCTATATATAAAGGATTACTGCATCTAGTAAGAGCTATTATAAGTGGCTAGGTAACATTTCTTTAGCCCTACGAATATTGTGAAAATTTAAATGTATATTTACGAAATCAAAACACGAGACACAACATATCAAAAGTAAAATAGTTTCCCACGTAATAATTTTTTTTCGTCATAATTAAATATTTTAGAATTTCCATTTTCCCTCGCATTTATTCATCTTTATATAAAAAAAAAAATAAGCCCACCGCTTTTTTCTCCTATATTTCTCACTCAATATAATTATTATAGTTCGATATTTGAACTGCATAGAACGGGCTGGGCGGATATAAAAGATAAAATATGAAAGAGACTGGCTGGAATGAATAAAAACGCAGATTGAATAAGGCTGTAAGTGTTTTTTAATCAGAATGTTTTAATATTCAAAGCTATTTGTTACGCCGGAGTGTCAGCGCGTCGCATCGTCAGGGGGAAGCAAATTGCGTATGCAGCTGTTCTGTGAGACGAGTATTATCCCGGCATTATTATGCATTATAGCTAGTTGTATATAGCTTCATGAAAAGGTTCGGTAAGAGCTTGGCTATATTAGGGAAGGGATTAAGATGGTTATATAGACAAAGTCAAACATGTATTTATTCCCAAAGCAATACCACAGGTTTGAAAAGTAATTTCCACAGATAAGAACTAGTAATATACTGTGTAAGTTATCCTTTGCAAAAAAATATAAATGGAAATTAATACACAGAGCATACAGCATGTCATTAAAATCTTCATACAAAAAGGGTTAATATCCTTCGATCGTTAAGCAACAATATTGCTATTGGTTCCTTTAAAAAGATGACTGTGTAGTGATAGGGGCGTAAGTTAACATTAGCACTTCACTGTTATATAAAATATTTGTACCTAATATTCTAACGAAGTGATATAAAAGAATAAATCAAATTCTTAAGGTCTAAAAAACTTAACGTAGACTTACTTACGTACTAAGAAGGAAACAAACTCGTAAAGCGTCGCGTCAGCAGCATCTTGCACCAGGTGTGGTCCCCTCCGAGGGGACGAGATCTGTCAATTTAGTCATAAACTCGGGAACGTTACTGAAGTGCCTTTCATAGTCTGTAATTATTATATGTATGTAAAGTGAGTTGTGGAATGCATTTGGAATACTTTGTAACTTGTTACATTAATAATTAAATAATTATTTATGTGCTATGTTATTTTTCAAAAATTATAACATAACGCCTTAAGAAGCTTTATTTCGACTAAATTAAAATCGTCAATTCTTTAGTGTTAATTTATTTTAAAAAAGTTGTCGTCATTCTTTAATATGTCGCATCAGACACAGATAGTGGTGAATTTAGTGACAGACTGTAAACTGACGAATAAGTACTAGTGATATTATGACCATGTGCCTTGATAACTTATTAAATATAATCGAGGATATATCTGATAGTACTTAAGTTAAAATTATCATACTTGATGAAAAGTGAAACTTAACTTTCTTACTTAAACTTAATTTTGCTTTTGTGTCAGAGAAATATTGTGTTATTTACTACGCATAATGCTTAGTAATTTTTGATAAGTAATTTTGATATAGAATAAAATAAATTGAATAAAAAAGACCAGTAGATCTTTAAGTTAAGTATTATGTCAAGTACATTTTACACCAGTGGCGCCCCTGAGTTCGGGTGAACTAAGATGTCTATGTAGTCATAAATTGTGACATCTATAAAGAATAAGTCAACAGAGGTAAATAATCTTTCTTTATATTTTATTGATTCAAACCAAAATAATTGTCTAAAAAAGTTCAATTTACGGTTTGTCGGTTCTTATGTGGTATTCATTATGAAAGTCATATTTCTTATCACATTTAACGAACCTAATATGAACGGGAATATTATATAGGATTATTATACATGACATGTTTTAAACAAGCTAATAATGGAATAAATCTGAATATTTTATACAAATTTTAACTCTTACGCGGTATAGTCTATATAAAGAGACTTACTAGACAAAGAACCACAGAAAAAAATTTTAATACAACAATATACTAACACTATAATCGAAATAAAGTTATCGTAGTAAAAAGGTTTGATTATTGAAAAAGACAGACATACATTTTGGTAATGTATAGAGTGTAAGTATGGATGTATGTTTCTTATTCTTTCACGAGAAAACGGCTGGACCGATTTAGTTGAAATTTAGTGTGTAGATAGGTGATACCCTGGATTAACATATAGAATACTTTACATCCCGGTATTGCTCCGGGAACGGAAACTACGCGGGTAAAACTGCGGGGCACAGCTAGTTAAATAATAAAATGAATTCAAACCCATTAAAATTATACAGTTTATCGCGATACGATAAATTGACGATAAACATTTATGGCTCTTATCAGCTGTTTAATTAATTTGTCAGAGTTGAGAATCACGATTTATTACCGGCATAATATTCTCGTTATGCGGTAAAGTTTTGAAACTACGTAGGTATCTAACAACATACATATAATGTACTTGATTTCTTATCTCAATGAGGCATCTAGATATCAGTTGACATCACTATATTATGTATGTTCTGTAGTATGTGTATTGAAGAAGAAACTAGTTTAAGTTATTGGAAGTTCAATTATAACTTATTTATTACTTCTGTTCCTTACACACAATTCATTTTAAACAATATCAATCAACACATACACTAACGGAAAGCTTTAAAATCACAATTTTTATATCGCGTCTTAATTAAAAATACTAACAAGTTCAGTAAAACGTAAAGCAACTCAACCTATTCAATAAATCGCAATGTATGCAAATCATAACATATTTTCACGACATTGAAAAATGTAACAACGTAGAATGCACCGTCGATAGGTCTGTCAATCAAACCGGCAAGCAGGGAGTACCGAGCACCCCTCTCAAGTGTTTTGTATGCGCAAGAAAGAAACAGCAATCATCGGGTATACCTGACTCCGGAAATTTGCAACGGAACTTATTTACAGCTTCGATTGGGGAATGCTTTCCCTCTTCGGTGCTATTTTTGATATATAGTTTATATTTCACATTTTTTTGTGAAATTATTGATAAAAACTGCTTTTAAGTAACCAAGTTGTTATACATTATTATTTAGTAACTTAGATTTATATTTAGGTATGTGTACTTATGTACTCGAATTTATCCAAATCAACACTATTTATATTTTTATTTCTCTTCCGTATATGTAACATTCATAACTGTCTTATTCTATTTAAGTGTCAATCACTTTCTTTTTCTTTCTCCTTCAGGCACTGGCTGAATATCAGCGTCGCAATGTATGCTGTGACATTCAAGCAGAGCCAGGCACATTTTCATGAACACAATGTTTGTGTGCTGTCATTACAATTATAAGTATTTTTGTGCCTTCTATACAATTTTGTGCATATGTTCTCTTGAATAAAGTTTTATTTGTAAAGTCTATTCATTTATCTACCTCTTTAGAAAAATGTAGGTGTAAAAACACGTTAACAACTTTAACGTGGCGTTAAAATAGGTGTTGGAAACTTAAAAATTTCGCAACGCTTCAATACATCTGCAAAACTATACTTTTCAAGAAAAATATTTCTATAATATAACGTTGTGCGACGACCAAACAACTCTAACTAGTGCTAACAAGCCTGTAAAATGACGAAGTCTGATTCCGTAGCTGGTATTTGTTAAAGAAAAATAAACTCCTTACTCGCTTTAAGTCTACCACTTTTTTCCGAGCTAAACATAGTAAATATTCGAAGTTTGCAGTCAACTTTTTTACGATTCAAAAACTTAACTCTTTACCATGATATACTGTATTTTTAGTACACAAACTTAATTTTAAGCCATTTCTGTCTGGACAAAGAGGTAAAGTTTTAAACAGTACGCATTTACTTAATGAAATATCTAAATTATAGTATTTCTATTTAATACTTGTTTAATTAATAATATTATCGTAGCTTTAACTGTAAAGGGAAGTCATACATTCCTGAAAGCTTGTCAACGGACAAAAAAGGACACGACCCTTCCCAGGACGCAAAGAACGTTGAAACATGGTCTGCATTCACTAGTAATGAATGCTCGGCCTTACTACGGTTTGACAGGAACTAATTTGGACGATGCATCCGATGGGGATCAAGTATGGAGTTTTTAGAAGGCAAAGTATTGGGAAAGTCATTTGGAATTCGCATTTCTCTTAACCAGTTGGCCTTTAAGACAATTTTTCTTATGTCCATAAAAGGTACGGTTCGGTAAATCATTTCCAATTTAAGTACGAGTGAACCGATTTTAATTATGTTATAGAATGTGCTTAATCAATATTATTGTAAGCAAGTGCATCTCTTGAAAAAATATCATAAGCGCGATGCAAAACTTGGCGCATTAATGGCGGTGGCTACAAATCCTTTTTTCTTATATACAACATATAATATACAATATACAATCTGAAAAGATATAAATATATGTACTACATACTGACTATAGTTCCGCCAAAAACCCCATTTTTGTTATCCCTACATAGAAAACATATTTATGAATATACTATAAGAAATATCATTTCGAGGGACGCAACCGAGCCGTTCTTATAAAGTAACCCTTAACCACAATGGTCAAGGGTCATTTAAAATTCCTTACAGTCTTGACTTCGGTCAGCTGACCGCATTAGGAAATACATACCAAAACCGGCTTTATTGTTATAGTGATATAAACCTATTTTCCGTGAACTGCTGACCGTATTATATATCATTAGTATATCATAAGGGCTTAATGTACAGCGCTACGCATAGAGCGTGAAACGTCTGTGTGAATTTGTAATTTGTACACGACTGCGCTAAGATCTGCTTTCATAATTAATGCGTTTTTGCAATTCAAGTTTTTTAGGTGCAGCGTATCTTTGCAGAGCTGGCTGGTAATTTTTGCACGAGTTTTTCAAATACATATTTAAATAAAAAAGGCGAACGCTAAGAGATTAAGATTGTACATAGTACCTAGATTATAATGAAATTTAGAAATGTGCACATCAAGCCCTTACATATGATACTCTATTAGCTTTATTTATGAGTGGTCTATTAATACACGTATATAATGAGCAAATAGTTTTTGATTTTGTATGAAGCCTTTAAAAACCCTTTTGCGGAATAAATATTATTCGATTTAGATATATAATACAGACATAGTTAAATATAACGCTAACATTTAATTCTTACGTATCATTAAAAGGCAGCATTCCGCGCGGGAAAATTTTGACAGTTAAAATCCGTAGAGTGAAGATTTCATATCCTAGGCTCACCGTGATGTAGACGTTTGCAATCCCTTGAGCCTTCTCTTGAAAATACGAACCCTTTCTAAACTCGCTCACATTATCCAAATGGGTACGCGGTAATAATACCTATTGCTGTAGGTCTTAGGGCGACTATTGTTTGCAAATAGGTAGAAGCCAAAATGCCATAAAACACAATGAGACTAAAGTTTTTGTTTACCTGGCTTGGTGTATGTAATGGATTGCGGTTATCGAAACTGGCAAGCTTTTAACGATCGCTTTAAAAACAGATACAATACGCAAAACCAATATATTATGCCTGTAATATCTAATGCTAGAATACTGAAACGCAACTTTAATTTAAGGGCAACTTAAACCGGTCCGATTTGACAGTTCGCCATACAATTCTGTCAAAATTTCGTGACTAAAGGCGTGCTTAAATTTAATCTGAGTATGAGTATTTGGCCGTAATTTTTTTTTCGGTTTATAGGTAGGTATCTACCGATATATGGACCGATTTTGAATATTCAAATATATATTATTTGAAAAATGTACTCAAAATCCAAATTTTATAGAAAAATAAAATCTACCAATTACGTAGCCTCAAAAAACCAAACAGCTAATACGTTAATACTAAATACCTAAATAAATAGTTATAGTTCAAATAACACGGGTTTCTCCGTTGTTTAAGCTTAATAAAATGGTTATTTTATTATCATAATATTTTACATTTCTTTCTATAAAAATCTTCACTTAGTATAGATACAAAATAAGAGATCTGTATAAAACCTTATAGGTATAAAATAATAAATCAATACAGAAAAGTTGCCAAATATATTTCGTCAAATTCAGCAGTTATAAGTAATTCAACAATTGCTTCTCAACAAGGTCAGCAAAAGACCGAAGTCAAACAACGGTAGGCCGTTATGATTATGCGTATAGCGAGTATGCAAAATTTATGTATGGTACAAGTTTTATATTTTACAATTCTTAAGCTAGTATATAATTAAAAATTAACCAATGTCTGGTTGGTTTTTTCATAGGTTTATTTTAAATAAGATAGTAGATAATTGTAATATATATCAATTATATACTAGAATTAGAAATGGGATGAATGAACGATTTCTAAGTAGATATATATTATACAAGTTTATTGCATACATATGTTTAATGGGACTTTGTTTCATAAAATTATGTAGTGAAACTAATTGTAGTTTACAAAAATATTTATTGAACTACAAAATGATACTATTAATATTACAAAACAACTCTGTAATAATTCAGTGCTCGAATTAATTTGACCCGTTCTAATAATTATTTTGTACTCTGAACACAACACTTACATACATATAGTTTTTCTGGCTCTCTCTATATAAAAATCGTAATAGTGTAATAAATACATTGATTTATAAATTTAGATAAAGTGAGTGTTTGTTTATAACTTTTAGGATTTGCACTCTTATGAGTTTTTGCCTAATAAAGAATATTATTTTTATTATAATATTATTATATAGAGTATTCTCGTACATATATTCGTATATTACGAGTATATACTTTTTCTGGTAACTTTAACTTAAAAATCGCTTTCAATCACATCTTGCGCCATTATAGATCGCAAAGGTTAGTTTTAGGGTAAGAAGCAAATAGCTTCAGGGAATGTAAATATGCTGACATGGGACGCACCTCCGATTTCGTTCTGTCAGCGCCAGTAAAGGACAGCCTTTTAGTTATCTCATTGATAATGTTTACTTTGAATGTTCTTACTATTGTAGTTTAGGGAGACGCTTTTTGCTAGCTCTTTTGGGGGTTTTTAAGAAGGTTATAGTTGTTATTTGTACCACAAGCAGTTGCAGAGGTAAATCTTTTAAAGTCTATGTAATATTTATGTATTGTTCATGTAAATTTTTCACGATCCTGAAAAAATATTACACTCCATTTTAACATATTTAATTGATATATATTTTTTTTCTTAATTGATATGAATATTATACAGAAGTTAGTGCACATTTGTAAAGTTTAACTAAACTATTTAGAAACAACGATAGTAACATACCTCTAAAATTATAAAGAATTTTAAAGTCCTTTAAAATTATATGCCGAATCTGGCGAAGGTCTGTACTCATAAGTTAAATATAATAATGACCTAAATAGTGTCTGTTTAATACAGGATATTAGAGGATAACATCATGTGAATAGTATGTAAAATGCATTTAATAAAGTGTATGCGGTTGAGCACTTATGTACATAAGGGATGATCCGTCAAACAGTGCTGCGTCAGCCGACCGAGCCCTCGACGTTTAACGACAGATTTACTGCTGAATTTGGGGTAAGCGAACGATGTACGTGGTATGTATGTGTTATGAAAATACGCTGGAATGCAAAATTGTATTTATATTTTTGTCTTTGAAAATTTAAGGCTAAATAGCAAGGGTTGACTAAAAATGTAGTATTTTTAAAGTGAAAAGTTTGTTTTCATTCTATGGGCCAGGTTTTCTTAGCAACATAGATTCTTCAATAAGTCATTTCAAATAATTATGTTTAGTTTTGGTGATAGGTATCTTGGCGCATTCGAATGGTAAATGTATGTAATACTTTTTCAAAGTAACTTCTGCAATGTATCTTTAACCAGACGTCCAATATGCCACTGAATTTAAGGACCAACATAATTTATAAGCCGGGCGTTGACCGTCGAAAAGAGGGTAGGACGAAATGTGGTCACCCTTGTTCGCTAATGAAAATTCTTTCCGACAAATATTTGGACACCGCGGACCGACTGTGACAAGTTGGACCAATTCAATTTAAGTGCTTAACGACGTATGGGATGTACCTGCTATAACTCGAGTAGAGAAATATTGAATGAATTGAAATTGATAGTTTTTATAGATTAGACTATGTTTTGTTTCTTATTGATGGAATTATACCTTCATATAAGTAGAGTTATTGGTGCCTTTTTGATCAAACACCTTATTATACGAGTTATCATCAATAAGAGGATGATGTAGCAAAATAATCACTATTAGGCAGTTTTCAAAATACAAGGCACACAAAGTCAATTCTTGATAGAAATTGTTAATAATATTATCACATTCAACACTACAAATGTTGAATATGATATATATAGTTTTTAATTTATACATAGTTTATATATAATGTACTTAAATTAATAAGTCACCCTGTTAATATTACATGTATCCTATGACTTTAACTCCTATAAACACGTCTTAAAACAAAATTGACATATTATTCCTTTAACTATAAATATGTTGGTAATTTTAAATATATTGCCTTATTTAACATTTAATCTACATCAAATAAAATATATTGACAAAAATAAAGTGTGTAGTTTTATGGAAGCAATTAAAAGAAATGTTTTCTTGCCGTCATGCCAAATCTTAGTGGCTCTCGAGACGAGGGGTGATCGTATGGCTACTTCAATGTTTATTGTGTCCCAACTTCTGTTACAATAAAAACTTTATTTTACTACAACAATACGAGACTGGCTTTATTACCTCATCAACGATATTGCGATGTCTAGTTTAAATCTAGTAGCTTTAAGATGACTTATAGTTGGAAAGATATGAAGTTTAACATTTATTGTGTTATAATTTTATTTAAATATATACCTATAAGTTTAAAATTAGACGTTAGTAACTTTTCTGTTTGCACTCCATACATTAGTTCTTAAGCATTTATATATTTAATATTTTTTAAGTGTGTAATGACATATGATTGTCATTCCTATAAGCCAAATTGTTAATAAATATATCTTGGTATTGGCACTAAAAATCGCGGGACACAGCGAGTACTTTACACGTAACATATTATATAACTACTTAATGATCATAATTAATTTTTGAACATAAAGAGGAAGTTTAATTAATTTTTCAATCGGCGTATAAACAGCGAACGTACAAGTATATTTTGAAACTCGCTGTTTGGCCAGCAAACAATAACAGTTGCTGCGGTTTCCAGGATATTATTCTACCAACATACGCCGCTGAAATAAAGTATAATTTACCTCACCTCACATTTATATTTCATCCTTTATTATTATACCTTTTATTCATTTCATAAATAAGTTTGTTTAAACTTTCAGTGGTGTAGAAACGTTTAAATATATTTCACTCGTGACTTGCGTGGTTTTCCCAATGAATTCATTTATGAACAGTATTATTTTTGGATATTTGCCATCACTTCTTTTAAGTAGCTTAATTTTATTGTTAAATTATTAAAACGGTTACCTTGCATACATTTCGAGATTTTGATCGAAAGATTTTTGACTACTATTTCTGCTTGCGAATGCTACGTTGTTTTTGATCGACTTATTAGACGAACCTGTGAAACGAATCGACTAATGATCAATGTGCCATATACGTAACACAACTAGGCATTAAAGAAAAAAGCGTTAAATATTACTTAAAGAAAGAATTATTAAATTAATTATTCGTTTTTTCATTATCAATGATTGAGGCATAATCTGATAGTCTATCAATTCACACAATTTGGCGGTAAACTTTGACATTAATATACATCATATATAAATTTCGATGTTTACTTCCAACCTGAGAGACAGTTTTAATTGAGCATCCCTTGTTTACGCCAGCCTCTAAACTAATAATGTCTGAAAATCGAAACTGAACTTCAGACGATAGGTCATTAGTAATCAATAATGAGCCGCACGTGCTTAATGCGTATCGAAGCCAACCTAATTGGATTTGCGAACCAATTAATGCTCAACATTCGCATCATTATATAGCACAATATATTGTAAAGTCAATACGTTGGATTCTATTGTTAATTGATTAGTTTCTGCAGATTGAATGCGTCTTGGTCGACCGTCGAACGTAGATTATATGTGACCAGTGCTCTTGTGCTGACTGCTGGCGAGAGGTATATTAAGCGTATAGTGGCTTCTAACAGGGCTTTACACTCGGAGTTATGATGGCCGGCCATATATTCTACAGTCTACATCATACAAACATAATAGAAAGGATTAATAATATGTTTACATTTAGAACAAATTGTTGTAAAGAAACCTGAAATAAAATCTTAAATCTGCATTCGCTAACATACTAACAATATTTATGGATTAAAATTACAAACAACAATTTGAAAGAAAATCTAGAGATTAATCGCATCTTGATAACGGAAATATACATTGCAATAAACACACTTTTTCTTTGGATATAATGAATGAACCTGAAAAAAACAGTACCAAAAAAAAATGAAACCAATCAAAAATTCAAATTAACATCCTGTTTAAAAATATATCATGTCGGGTAACACGCATATAATAGCATAATAAATCAATTTTAGCCCGCCAATCTGTATCTAGTTAGTATAGCCCATGTCCGGCAAATCGGCTTACACTTAAAAGCGGATACAATATGCAATTACTGCATATTGATGCAATAATATGGTGGCTTTGTTCTCCGCCGCGTCAAATGCCAGGCGATTAAGTGAACACTGGTGTTAAGCTTGTGATGCTGCGTCCATAGATAAACGCACTGCAATCTGCTAGTATATTCCTTGATATATACTAGCCTATATATCTAGTATTAGTAGCATAGTTCGTATATTTACTAGTTGTATACACTAGTAGTAAGATGAGTATTTACCAGTATTATGTATACCTAGTATATGAACTAAGTCACTTACCAACTATAAGATCATTATTTATTCACCATATTATATTCCATATAAAACAATATATAGCGCTAAAAATTATGAAAAGTGTTATTAATGTTCACAGTGTATTTCATATGTTATTTATAGACAATTTTTGTTTGAATATAATTTAGTAATACTACTTAAGTACCGGGCATTAAAGTACAACCTACCTTTAACATTTTGATTTTGATTTTATTTTATTTTTGTATATAGTTGCAGATATACTTCGATTCAAAAGTGAATACTTGAAAAAAAAACCTCATGGATATCGGTTGCGTAGTTATATAAATTTAAGCATACATAGGGATAGACGCAAGAACGCGACTTTGTTTTATGCTATGTATTGATTTTTATTTGTATAAATGTTCAATGTTTTCCAACAGTGTACTTTTACCTAGCTGGAATATGTAATATGATATATGTTATGGTTATGACGACGGTGTTTCGAGCGAAATAACTGACTAGCAAATTTTTTTGGTCATGCGACACGATAGTAATAAGAACTAGTTGTATAAATTTTCACGGTTAAATATCTTGTTTTCGGTTAGGAAGTTCCTTAGTGTTAGATAGGTGCAAAACATTTCGATGAAATTTAATTTATTCATATTGACATGCAACATTACTTTGTTAGTTAAAACCAAAAAGCTTTTTATCTATTTGCAAATACGACAAAACATTCAATTGAATTTCAATCAATGACAATTTGCATCCCGATAATACACAAAAGCCGATCCTATCATCACTATTCTAAATAAATATAACATCAAAAACATTCATTAAACTGATGTACAGCGAATCGGTATTACATACAGAAACTATTGATTGCATTGGCTTAATAACCCCGAACACAAGTTAGTCGGAGGCCGACCACTCTGCATTCAATTTAGTGAATAGTTGAAAAATACCACTATCCCATCTATGCCACGTATACATTTGATTAAAAAACAGTATTTTATGAAAGATTTCCTCGCTCGTTCGGTTTTTACAATGTGAAATGTGCAGCGAGCTTTATAACGTTTTTCGAAGCGGATTTTTCTTATCGTGTTGTGTCTATGAAGATACCAGGGTTTAATTAAATTGAATTAGTATCTACGTTTTAGCTTTGACTTCTTTATAGTATATTGGAAGCTTTTAAAGGAACATCGTTTGGATGAGTTTTGATTTAAAGATTAACTTTTATAACATTTTTATACAATTTCATAATTTAAGGTTGCATTGGTACAACAAAAATATTCGATTATTTTAAATAGCTATCCTGTCCTAACCATCCTGGAAATTTAGTTTTTTGACTAATACTAAAGAGAGGTTGGAAAGGATTCGTAAGATTCTACCTTAATTCTTTGTCTCCTAAGATAAAAATTGTAAAAAAAATTATATTAATATTATTAATGCGAAAGTAATTCAATCTATGTTACTATCATATGAGATCAGGTTCTACGCGATTTAAATCTAACAGCAATAATATCACATAAAGACATTTCCATACAACCCAGCCCTAGTACTGAACGCATAAATTACGATTTACGTACAAACCCGTAGTATTTAGTAAATGATTTCCGCAGCCATTGCTCAGTCGGACCGTTATGCATTCTGCCTTTGAACCGGCTATAATTTAATTGGAACTCTCAGCATCCCGGCCTGATCCAAGTTTGTTCGTCTTGCAAGTTTATTACTTGCTATAATCCTGTAAAACGAAATATTGCTAAGCATGTGAATATTGCTTGGGATTCTTGTTTACGTATCTGTTACTTGGACTGTGTTATTTAATTAATAAATTTATTAATATAAGTAAAAGAACTTTCTTGATTCTTATCGAATAATGTGCAGTGCCTTATTTTTGTTGGGTGGAAATCGTTTTACGGATTCCCGTCCAGCTCGGGGGAATACATTGCCTGATTTAAGCCTTGTGTTGTTTTTATATTTATATAATACACGGAGTACACCAAGTGCCCTTGAAGAAGATTTTCCGTATATTTTTATTAAGATTTGGCATGCAAAACGATAGTACAAAGCCTTACTCGAACGATACATACGAAAACGATAAAGGAGTGAATCCTTGATAGCACGGATCGTGTTTATAGCGGCATACAAATAAAAATACGGTGACATCCAAGTGTGTGTCGTTTACGTAAACCGCGATTTTCCGGCGCCGTCGTCGTCGCGCGTGACTGATGTTTTTATACGTTACCCTGTTACTGTTTTATTGCACAAGCCTGGAGTTGGAGCTGCGAAAACAGCGTGTAATACTTTTTATACTTTCTTACCTGTATTCGGTAGTAGACGCTGTTAGGCCGAGTCACATCTCATCACACTAACATTTGTCAAAAATCCTTTCGTTTTTCGCAATTTTAAACGTTGGCAACTCAGTCATGAGATGAGACTATCGATTTGAAACTGTTCATGTGGTCGATTCCATCAGGGAAACCCTTGTTCAGATGCCAGGTAATTAAAAAAACCGTCGAAAAAGAAGGTGCGGATTATGACGAAAACACACACACACACACACGAAAATGACAAGCAATTTATTAATCTTATTTGCCTTAAAGATATTTTTAAGATTAATATTTTTAAATCAGCGATAAAAAAAAATAATAAACACTAACGACTCCATTTACCTTTTGCTAATAAATAAAGTAGGCGCCAAAAAATACAGACCTGCTTTCTTCACAAAAAATTTTAAAAATTTATAGTATTGTGTCACTTATTTAAACGTTTTTCATGGCTCCATGTTTAATGTTAGCTTGCAGTTACGAGTAGGTACCTTATATCATGTGTTGTTTTACGTAAATACGTCTCAAGAATTTGCTTCGGTTATCATAAATTTTAAGTGTGTACTAGAATTTTGATAAGAAAATATCATTTGTTTTATTATAACTATACGTACAGTTGCTTATGTTTAATTTAATTATTAACGGAAACGGTTGCTCTATAGTTCTCAACTAACATATAAACTAAGGAGGTTTTAAGTTCATTTGTTTTAACGCGATACTCTTTATTTTAACTTCTTGTGATTTATGTTTTTGTTTGCAAATACAATGGAGAATAAATAAATAAATGAATTATTTAATAAATAGTATCATATACTAGTAGGCAAATAATTAAAAGAAGGTTGATAAATCATACAGCTTTGCATAAAAAATAATTCAAATTTATTAAAAACTCTAGCGTAATGACTAACTTAAAAATATTTTAATTTTTTTTTCATTATGATATAAACTATATGTATATAAGTATATGTTTTGTATTGAGAGAACGAATACAAAACGTATACTTATTTTTACAATACTTTTTTTTTATATTTATAGATATATAACAAAATAGAATCCTTAATTAAAAAATGCATTATAACAATAGCTATCTTTTTCAAAATACACTCCATGTACTTTTAAAAGATAGTTTAGTGAAGGCAACAATGGTTCGAATTCCAGCAATGAGACAGTGTTTTTTGTACAAAATTATAGGAAAATTCAGTGCCACAGCACGATTTTAGATAACCGCTCCATTTCCTCGCTACACTCTGGACTTATATTTTACTCCGGGAAATTTAAAGCCACACAAAGAGAAATGGAAGTACGTGAAACTATCCTGAATTTCAGTTTAGAACGGTTTAGATACGATTTTAGATTTAGAACGCTTATTCGACGACGACACGGCGAGTAAAGCTAGGAACACAAACTACTCCGAACACAATCGACGTCGATATTGACTACATTCGATACTTCTAATATAAACATTTGTTTATGTGACAACAACAATACTGCCGTTATCCGTCATCAGGTCGATTTTTAGCTTTGAGTAGCGAATAGAAAATAAACATTTTTCGAGATAATTATTTCAAAAATGGCGTTATAAAGTAGCACCGTTTTTATAATCTTAACTGCGCTTCTAAGCGTATTACTCAAAACAAGATTATGATAGACTAGTAGATCCTGAGATTAGTGCGTTCAAACAAACAAACAAACAAACAAACTCTTCAGCTTTATATATTAGTATAGATAACGGCATTTTAGTGATATCACTGCAGAATACGATTAAGTGATGTTCGATCCGATTCATTATTGGAGTTGCTAAGTTCGATAACTCGCTAAGCTGTGTCCAGAATTGTCGATATTGATGACGATTGTAATCGAAGTAGAGCTTCAGAAGGGGCGTTACGCTTGGTACGTTCCTAAATACGCGTTACAGTTAGGACAGTAGTGATCGGCATTCTGACACGAGTCCATGCAGTAAGGGACGCAGACGCAGGGCCAACATCTGAAAAAAAAAATAAAAAAGATTACCGCTCTGTACTGTGGTAATACAACTTCTTATAGAGCTAGGGTTCGATGCCCATAATGGAGAAATACATTTTTAATATACGTTTGTTTATTTCTGGGTTACGGATGTTGCTATGTTTGTTGAATTTGTGAAAAAAGTATCTAAATGTAACATTTACCCCATAAATAAGTATGAAGTACGTCCTGAAGTATTATTATACACACATACACTAATACCCACACACGCATAATACTTCAACTTCATATTATTATTTATTATAATAAAATATTTACATTCAGAGATAGCATAAATTGAGGCATAAATAAACATTGTAATAAAAAAATACAAACAAAATAATTTATGATACACTTTGCAGACAAAACAGAAGTTCTGATGATGTGTTCATGTGTGCATTATTGAAAAACATTATTTAGCTTAATTTTTATTTCTAAGCTGTATGTTAGACAAAATATCGGGAATTGTGACCCTACCCGATATGATAGGACGCAACACAACGGGGATTTGGCCTGTAAAAGTGCGACATTACTCATGCCTATTTCCCCGAGATCCATGGTAGGTATAAGGCTATACTCATTATAAAAGTTTTGAAGTCAATTGTTCTAATGAGTAAAAGTGCGACATAACCCATGGTCATTTCCCCGAATCCAGGATTAAGGATACCTGGCCTGGTGGGCTCGCGGAAGATTGCTTCGTGGGTCCTCAGCGAGTCCGCCCCCGCAAGGGTGCGCGACGGAACACCGGAACACGGTGCACCGGTGGGTTATAGTCGGTAGTGGCCGATTTTAGGCGAGTCCGACATAACCGCCTCCTCCTCCCCCGAGGAGGACGCGGTATCCGTATAAGGATTTCCTCCGTAAAAAAAAGGATTAAGGATACCCAAGACATCAAATATATAAGTAAGAACGCTTCAAAGACAAGTAATGTAATTACGCTATTCATACGTACATGATAACAGGTATATAGTAATTTAAGATAATAACTGTTATTGGGGATGCAATGATCTTATTATCTCGAGATATCTGATGCAAATATTTACGTATGGAGTATGTATGTTTATTATAGTCAGCTCTTGATAATTACCAGCTTGATAAAGCTAGTCCAAGTACAAATGCTTATATGTGTAAGCATATCCAATATCCATTCACATCAACATCGGATACAGTGTTACGTACATAAGTAATCACTACATAGTATAAAACACTCGCTTAGTATTCGTATAAACCTTTTTAAGATCTTCGAGAACAAAGATTGTCTCAATGAGACCGATTTGATACTTCTAACCTTTTTTATAGAAATCTGAATCTTGTTGTTTAGATTTCTAAGGACTCAATAAGCCCATAATAATAATTATTTTTTTATTTCGAAACTGATGCTTCAGATGTGGTCTGATTTATTCCAGTTCTGAATATTGCATTTATGAGAAAAGTATAGGTCTTAAATTTGCAGTGAGTTTCCTCTTAGATATCAAAATGTATATTACAATGAATGTCCATGTGTACTTAATAATAATAATAATTTTGTGTTTGAAACATTTCAATAATTGCTTACTTAAGTAAACTAAATGTTAAGGAAATATTGTATTTTTACATATAAGAAAAACAGTCACACTTATCTAAACAAAAACAATATTTAATCTACTTTTTCTAGTGTAGTAAAGTTCTTTACAATACTCATAGAATTGACATTGAAACTACGCCATTCGTTGTGCCTATTGGTTTAATGGTGTTCCTTCCGTAAACTAGTTTTTGCAATTAATTGAACTTTTTTGTGCGTCACGAATCATATTTACTTGCATTGTGTACGAAATTACAGGCAATTTTTAAACGTCAATTATTACATCCATATTAAAAACATACCAGTAAAGAAATACAAGCTTACATCTTTTTTATTTCATCATGGAAGAAAGGACTATATTATTTCAAAATTTAGAAAAAAACACATACACTCAGCGATACTTATAGTATAATAATAATTTAAAACTACTGTAATATTTCTGTTCTGTGAATTAAAATATGTTATACTAAACGTTCGCGGGGATTAACCGAGATATAAAGTATCCTATGTAATAATCTGGGGTCTAATCTACATGCACGCCAAATTTCAGCAAAATCCATTCAGCAGTTATTGCGTGAAAAGTCCCAAACATCCAAACCTATACTCACAAACATTTACATATAATATAATACTAGCTATGCCCCGCGGTTCTACCTGATAGTTTCCGTTACCGGGGCAATATCAGGATATAAAGTAGGTATCCTATGTGTTTATAAAGGGTATCATCTATCATACATACCAAATTTCAACTAAATCGGTCCAGACGTTTTGCGTGAAAGAATAACAAAGATACATCCAAACATCCATATTTTCACATTTATAATATTAGTAGAATTAGTAAGGTAACTCACAAGAAACAACACAAGAGGAGGGCAATGAGATGTGTCCGGGTCGTAGCTTTATGTTCCAATCTTGTCACGATGTTAGAACGGCAGGACGGGCAGATGAGGTTGCTGGCCTTCGGACCAACTGGCGCTGGAGTAGGTGCGTTCATTGTGCTGAAATTATAATTAGTCAGTTGAATCTTCGAGTAACATGCTTGAAAGTTGAGTGGACAAGAGCCCATGTAGGGATCTTTATGGAAACTTGTAGATATAGGGCGCGGTTATTTCCCGATACACATAACACTTAGACATAAGTGCCTGTAATACTATCTATCTATATCTATATCTGATTACTTGGCTAATAAGTGAGCGTCAATGTAGTGCACCCCTGCCCGGAACAAAGTTCTGGGTAGCACTTTATTGGTTATGGGCTGGCATTTCTCTTACCATCAGGAGGGCGTCCAGCTCGTCTCACCACTTAGTAGAATAAAAAAATATTCTATTAAATGGTGAGACGTAATTATATAAATAATAATTTTTAAAAATTGATAAGTATAATAGAAAAAGTTTTTTTTTATCTACGGCAAATAAACGTAAGTCATCAAGCATAAAGAACAGTCGTATATATATATATATATAGTCGATTAACAAGATAAAGTAAAAAAACTAAAACCCAACTACGACAAAAAACGACGCTGAAAAAGTATAAAAGTACCCCATGAATACAGGTAAAGTCACAAGCAAATGCTAGTAATATATATATATATTCGAAAAGTACAAGTGAAGCGCTTTAAAATGATACCAAACACGGCATATCTAGCTTAACTTTATTTTTTTACTCTGTATATTTTGTCCGCTAGAGGGCGCCACATTGAATTTGGTGAAAATCTATATAGCCTATAACCAGCGGACAATTAAGACGCTTCTAATGATATGTCATTTGTCGAATTCTGATTAGTGGTTTAGAAGTTACGAGGGAACAGGTGAACATACATACATACATACATACATAGCCTGTCAAAATCATAACCCTCCTTTGGCTTTGCCGTAGTCGGGTAAAAAACTATAAACATATGCTAAATTAGAATACAAGAACAATACAAGGAATCGTATTTTAAGTAACTAAAAAAAACAGAATCACCAATCCAATAAATTAAATATTTTGTAAGTTAAATAATATATAATAATAAGTGTAAGTGATAATAAGGTGATTTACAAAAAAAATTACCCAGGCTCGTCGTAATCGTAGACTGTTTTTCAGAAGCCTGTTACATCCAAATCATGACACATATGGCACCGACACAAATGGATTAGATATTTACAATAGGTATATAAAAATAAAATGTAATAATACTTTAAAGGTAACTATGAATGAGGCCTTTGAGCTACATGAGCCTTAAATCTTTAAGGTCATTTAGACCTCACGAGAATACAAAAAAAAATATCAATCATATTCTAAACTAGCTGTTGCCCGCGACTCCGTCCGCGTGGACTTTCATATAAACTTTGACACCCCTTCCCCTCTTATAAACCTTTTTCCAATTAAAAAGTATCCTATATTTTATCACAGGCTCTAGACCATCTCTGTACCAAATTGCGTTCTAATCGGTTCAGTAATTTTAGCTAGTTAGCGTGATGGAAAGACAGAGTTATTTTCGCATTTATTATATTAGTATGGATTGTACATGATTTAAATACACAATGATGTGGGCTTTTTAATAAGCGAAAACGATTTTATTTTTAAATTTTATAGAGTCTCAAAATGCTAAATTTAAAATGGATCGACGCTGGTACGAATTCCGACGGACGCTTAAAATTTATTTATATATATCTTTTATCTTAAAAATATTTTTATAAACCATAGGATTATTAGGATTTTCATTACAACGGTATAAAACTCATTTGAAGATATAATTATGTTCTTACATACCTAATTTGTTATTATTAAAAATCTGTAGTACTTACCTATTTCATTAAAATTGGTATAGGCGTTCTAGAGTTACATTACATGTTAGTTACCCTTCTGTTTATATTAGGTATATAATATTATTTATATCATCAAACGTCTAAATAAACATTCCCATGGCTCTATCATCAACATAAACTTCCAACCCTTTTATCGATATAAAAATTAGCTTAATTAAATCCTTCTTTAAACTCCAAACTATTTCTTTACCAAATTTCATGAAAGCCAAAGCGTAACAGGTATACTTATTTCGAGAATATTATATTATGTATTACATATAATATTAACATATACATAATTGTATTCTTCTTAATTTTTTTTTTCTATATGTTGTAATCTTATTTGTATCATATGATAAAGAATTTATAAAGAAATAATTATTATAAAAATACGAGCAATGAACTAACATAATTACTTTTAATTTTTAAGCGTCAGTCGACATTTTTATTATCTTTCCTTTTAAAGATTCGTTTCTACCCACTACAGATATAATATACCAATGTGTTTTAAGGTTAAATGCAAGTGAAACGCGGTCAACAGGCAACAGTTAGTATGTAAATAAAACGTTAAGTCTCAAGTATGCGCCTGCGCAGGCACAATCAATAGCAAAAAAAATCTTAACAAAAGACTGGGAAGGTTGTTAACTTTTTTATTCACCTTCTTTTTAATACGGAACATTCAGTCTTGAATTAATTAAAATTAATTTTAAATCAAAATAAATATAGTATTTAAGTTATCTACACTTAAAACTTTAAATTCACTATATTACATCTATAGAAACAAACAACTTTCACTCTTAAATTTCACTTTCGTTTCAACAGCACTATACGCTAAAAATACGCCGGTAACCGCTTACTTTAAACGGACAAAATGATTCCAAAAAAATCATCAAAAAATATCAGTCTATCGTTGTCATAGCAACAATAATAACAACACAACTACATAATACTTGTAGAAAATTATAACGCGTTTTAACACGTACCTGATTATTTTGTATAAAAAACTAACAAACGACTGTACTCCGGCAATAGCAACTAACTACTGAGCAAAGAATGTAGACTTATAATTTGTGGCGGCTATGTGTGGCCTATTCAAATGCGTGACGACACTATGACTCACTTTTAGTTGCTATTATGAAAGTTAATAACTTGTTTAAAACACGGTTCATTGAAAAGATACTTAACGTATACAATCGTCACCGGTATAAGAGGGAGAAAACCGGTGCTGATGTAGTATGAATCATTCATTGAATAAAACACCGCTATCAAAACATCTGCAAATGCATACATATTATTTCAAGAACCGATAAAAAGAGGATGTAATAAAATATGTTCCATGTACTTAAACAATTACCAATTAAAGTAATTTATTTAAAATACATAAAAAAACATTGTGCAGAACGTTTATTCATTTGGTTTTCCTTCGTTCGCTCATTGAGTGCGCATCTAGTAAAATTTAGTACATAGGGAATGGTTTTATTTGTTTCGAAGATATTCACTTAGTGTTGATAGAATATAGATAGATAGGAAACCAGGAGTAGTAAACAGAGAGAATTGGCCAGTGATACTTCATCTTGATAGGAAAATACAGGCGAGGCGTTATTAAGAAAATCACTTACAAGTAACAAGTACGGAAGACAGCGCGACCGTTGGTAGTTGGTACAAATGAACTTTATATATGACTCACTTCACACTGTGTTTCATATACACTTCAGATATTTTAATGAATATTTAAACCACTATAAACACGATGGTTCGATCTCGATACACATCAATTATATGCCACTAACGACAAAGGCTAGGCCATCGTGATGTCATAAAGTCAATGGTCGGTCAAGGCTGCGACTAGTAGATAATGATCATTTTTTGTAGGCACGATCGATGGGATACAAAAAATAGTCTGGGTAAATACCCACTGTACTGAACTATAAAAACAGTCGTGACCTAACTATGATCCATATTCCGATAAACTGTAAATAAAAACCTACAATTTTTTTTTAATGATTTTAATAATAATAAATAATAATTTTATGCCTGGGGTAAATATATTCCATGTTTAATTTGTTATTCTTATCTTTATTTGCACTACATTATATGATGTGTGTCATAAAATATTGAAATTATTCTTACAATATACAACTATAAATGGTAGGGCAGCCTAAATATGGCTACATTATTCCTTGTAACGAACATTATTTTCAATAAACTTTATTTTCAGCATAGTAATACGGTTATATTAATAATTTTCGTATAATTAAATATTATCAACAGTTGCGTCCGGCAGAAGATGACCTCATCGAACATATAATACCTAATTAATTATTTGAATATTTTGTTATAGTGTTTAATAGCATGGCAACGACTTTTTTATTTTTTAATGGATTTTTTTTATTATTATTATAGTTAACTACTGACCCGGCTTCGCTCGCATACAGTATGCTTGTATTATACATGTAAACCTTTCTCATGAATCACTCTATCCATTAAAAAACATCATTAGAATCGGTTGTGAAGTTGTAAAGATTTAAGCGTAGTTAGGGATATAGGTATAGAGAAAGCGATTTTGTTTTATACTTTGTACTGATGCCGGAATAAATCGTTTTTGACGGGTCTCCTTTAATGGACAATACTCAACTTATTCGAAAGCGACCTTGTTCAATGACGTTGCCTGCTGTTTACATAAAATTTTGATATATATATACACACTTGTCTTTGTCGAACAATAATAAAACGCCAACCACCCAAAGAATTGAAAGGAATAACTAAATTTATACCTACAGTATATTACTTTAAATATAATATACCAGTAGACCCGTGCCCACTTTGTTGGGCATAATGTTAATGACTCAGCAATAATATGGCTTTCTATTGGTGAAAGAATTTTTAAAATCGGTTCAGTAGATCTCGAGGTTACCCCTTACAATTTAACAAACACACAAACTTTACTTCTTTATAATATTAGAATAGATTAAGCGTGGTATCGGATTTAATATTGATACATTGAATCTAGCTCAGACGCGTCAAGATTGTAAGGTCAAGTGCTCAAACTCGCTTGTGTAATTAAATTCATTGATGGCTCACTGACCGATCCGTTTCTACACATTGCAAATAGATCATTATATTAATATCGATTTATTTGAAACAGATGTATTTGAGTTAAATACCAATTTTAAGTTCCTATAAAATTTAATAGAAATACGTCATATACAACAGTTATGTGTAAAAATGTTACAAGTGAACATAATACAGTATTTTCCTAACTATTATTAAGTAAAGTTAACCTATTAAGAGAATCTGAACTCTTAGGTATTATGATATACTTTCAAGGAGTAGCAAGCAATATTGCTGCCGATTCAGACATATACTTACTTACAGATAATATGCAAATACCCAGGACCAAATAAATAAAACAATCATTTGCTTTCGATTTTTATTAAATTCAAAAAAATAAATTACTATTATTTCTAATACTAAAATTATTGAAAGGAAAGTAAATCCTTACCCGTTTATGTTACCCAAAAATATAATTTTACTAGTTAACTTTATTTGATAAATATAACAAATAAATAACATAAAATTATTTTCATTAAATTGAGATCATAAAAAGAGCAGTTTTCATTTTCATATATGAAAACGATGACTGAACTTATTTAGAACATATCTCTGTTACTAAATCTATCGACCTTCACAAAACCGTTAAAATATTTGCTCTAGAATATAAAAAAAACTAGAATCAAAAGCCTTTTGACGGCGGAGGCAGTACCAGCTTTTTAAGCATAATAACAAATAACCTATAACACTTCTTATGAATTAAGCTATTTTATACAATACGTACTTAAAAATCCTAGTCTTAGTTGATACAGTTAACTTTATACATTAGAACATATTTCATAAAAATAACATGTCCAATTTGTACTATAATATTAGTTTTCAAAATAGCATACCATTGTTTTCATATCCTTAGTACCGTCATATACTTTAATAGTTTACGTATTAGATCCTAGATAAGTATTGCAGTCTGGACAGTAATGATGTACTTTCTTGCAAGAATCAACACAGTATGGTATCCAGAAACAGAACCAACATCTGAAAATAATAAAATATGTGAGTGAAATAATAGAAACACTAATGGAACACTAAAGAAAAATATTTTATGTTTTATATAATAACTAGTTCAAATTAGGTAGTAGATTAGAAGGGAGTACAAAACAATAAAGACATTGAAGATAGCGTTCCCCGAGTAAGAGAATTAAACAAACTATATCTTGTTTCACTTAGTAGTAAAGCATTGTTATACAAAATCTATTAGAGTTTTGTATACAGTTAAGAGACCTTTATCACTTTTTAGATACTCAGTCCAAATGTTTTGTATCTGTATTTGATAAATATATTATATTTATACAATTATTAATTGTTGCCAACCAAAACAGAGATCTTAAATCTAAACGAACCTTGGTCCATTTTACGATCACATGTGACTAAAAATTATAACCATATGTTGTTAGAAGCTACAAATTAATCTTATTAATTTATAGCTCAAATTAATAGCCTCTGGAATTATTCTTATTCACACAACAATTGTACGAATGACGCCATTTATTACTGTCTGTTAAGTATTAGTCCGGTCAATTTAGACCAAAAAATGAGAGTGAAGTTACATAAAGTCCCAACAAGCTGAATTTCAGTGAAATAAAAAATTTTCCTCACAGAGGAATGATGGGGAACTTCTAGACATTGTTTATAATTATGTTTTGAACAATTTCACAGAAATTCAGCTTGTTGGGACTTTATGTAACTTCAAATGTCTAAATTGACCGGACTGTATTCTATGTACTGTCAAAATATAGTCCCATCCTTACTACGAAATAAATGAGCGTCTCTTTGAGATGCATTAAATACAATGTATCAAGCTAATATATTATTTTTTTGGAAATCAATGAAATAAAATAATCTACCTATGTACAACATTCAGCTAAATCTATCCAGTAAATTATTAAAAGTATAACAATCATCTACATATTCAAATATATATACATATTGGTACATCCTTACAATAATTTTGGCATTTAATATATTGATAGCGATAAGATAACTATTTACCGACGAAGATCACTAATAATATTTAATGTTTCACCCTTTATGCCAATACACCTATGTTTAACCTGATAATTTAGATTTCTGTAAGAAACAAATAATTACAAAATCACTCTAATACCTACTCCTTATAATCCTCTCCAAAGTTTTAACCCTGTTTAAAAAGTGTTTGGACACTTTTAGTATGGTGATAAGATTTGCCGTACAACTACTATCTATCTAACGGCCAAATACTCATACGCAAATTAAATTTAAGCACGCCTTAAGACTCGTAATTTTAACAGAATTGTACGGCGGTCGGCGAACTATCAAATCGGACCGGTTTAAGTTGTACTTAATTTTAAGTTGCGTTTCAGTATTCCGGCATTAGAGTATAAGTCACACATGTATACTTACGCAAAAAGACATAAGAGTCCCGCACACAAATGCGTCCTGCCTGAAGTCTCGTGCTTTATGTACGTGATGACTTGTCGGTTGCATACGTTACAGTGGCAAGACGTAGGAGCTGGGCCTAGGTTGTTGACTACAATCACCGCAGGAGAACTAGCTATGACTACCGTTCTTCCCGGATTGATTATCGGTGGGTTATAAGAGTTTTGCGGCACACCACTCGAGTAAGGTGGTGGCGGATTTGGGTGTTTAATATCCTCCATTTTGATCTGAAAATATTAGTTAATTCTTAGATAAAATAGTGTCAATAGTACAAACATTTTTGCAACTATTTATACAAAAAAAAATATAAGTGATTGAGCTATATTATCTTGTCAAAATATTTTCTACTAAGAGTGTCATTATGCTTATTTAATTAGTATATCAAAATTAAATAAAAGTTGATAAGAAATATTAGTCATTCGGCATCACGTTGTATTTGATAAGTGAGCCACTTAATCTATTTCCTATTTATTCGATTCAAAATTCAAAAAATATTTTAACATCTACATAACTGCTGTTAACTATTAACAAAGAGCTTTATTTATTTTTTATTGTGAATATAAACGCCAGACAAATTGTAAACTCATATCGAACAAAATATTTGAACGTCAGTAGCCTATTACTTGCCTACGGCATTTTTAATCAAACCGTATGTGGAAAATAAATATCCTATGAAAATATTTAAATGGTATAATACCTGAAAATTTTTCGTATGTAGCTCGTAGAAAGCCGATCACATTGGGTCTGTAACCTATACTGATTGTTTAAATATCAGTTTTTCTGATAAAACTTTACTTATCATTTTTATCTTTTAGCAATATTATTTATCGCAAATAAAAGTAGATAAACCACATGTTTCATGCTACGATTATAAATAATATCTGTTCTAGGAAATACGTATAGCGTCATAAACTACTTTGACCATAATCCAAAATTTCATATCTCTTAAGGTCAATCTCCAATCTTTAAATCAATTTTGATGTCCTATTTACGGCTAACGTTTTAAACATATCTATTAAAGCCCTTAAACAAAACATGTACAATTATATTACAGTGTGTTAGGGTAGCAATTTCAACCTTAAAGAAGGTCTTATTGTAGGTATAAACAATATTATGAATTAATCAAGAAACTTACTTGACTGCTTTCCTACCACCTATTTCCTACTGCCGGAATACTGAAACGCATAAATTTAAGTACAACTTAAACCGGTCCTATTTGACAGTTCGCCATACAATTCTGTCAAAATTACGAGACTTAAGGCGTGCTTAAATTTAATTTGCGTATGAGTATTTGGCCGTAAGCCTCAGTGATGAGTATGATAATATTATGTAGTAATCACTTTTACTGCAGTTTTAGGAAAAACTTATCACACTTGTTTTTGAAAGGTCTTAAGGTCTAAAATACAAGAATATACATAATCCACACTATGAGTGTGATATTTTACATACTCGAAAAATATAGACCACTGGGTCCTGGTCAATACAGTTTTGTATTGTTTCTAGAGTCTACAGGTTTATGGTATTTCTGTCTTAAAATGTTAAATATAAATTATGCGTTTGTAATAGGTAGGTAGGTAAATAAATCCATTTTGGTCTCTTTTTTATTCCTGTATAGAAGGAAATAATCGTGTACATTCTTTTTGAAGTATGTAGCATTACATTCTCTTTGAAGCATTTAAAGCTTAAATTAAACAACTTAAATTAAATTTAAACATACACACGAAAATTTTAAATCAAATGAAAGACTATAAATAAATAAAATAAATTTACTTAAAAGCATAGTCGTAAAGTATATAATAACTATACAATACAAGAAAATCATTACAATTTTATAATAAAGAAATCTAACATGTCAAATGTTCTATACAAAATGTATATAGAATATATCAATACTTTAAATATCTGTATTCAAACAAAAAAATATATTTTATTATTCGCACCCATATTTGTAGTAAACTTCCAGTCGAACAAAAAACTATTTTGGTGATATAAATTGTAACGAAATGGGAATGTTAATATATCAGTAGGTATAATATACAAATACCAAAAGCATAAACCAAATTTGTTATGTTAAATTACTTGTCATATCGCTAGTACTGTTATAATACACTTAAAGAGTACATTAATTAGATCCTAGAAAAGTATTGCAGTCTGGGCAGTAATGGTTTATTTTCTTGCAAGAATCAACACAGTATGGTATGCAGACACAGGGCCAACATCTGAAAATAATGCAAACAAATATATATTTTTACCGACCTACTTCTTGTATATATTGATTGTAACAACTTTATGAATCGGAGTCTAGTTTCTTAATCCACTGTATCAATCTGAAGGGTTTGTTGGTTTCTATGTTTTAACAAATTAATCCCAAAAACTACTAGTTTAATTTTTTTTTTAAGTTATTTTATCGAGGAGGACTTAAAGCAATTTAAAATTACATATGTGAGATAGAAGCGATGCCACAGCGCAAAATGCAAAAAAGGGGAAACATTGAGCATTTGTGGGCTTCACTGGAGCTGCTCAACGCTACAAGATAGCCTAAAATATGTTCTCATTCATTTTTTGGGTATCTTGTTGAATTTTTTCCTCTTTAAATGATCTAAAAAAAGTTCATTGCGGTATATATCTATAATGTAAAATTAATTGCTAAATCTTTTTTAATTGTAATAAAATTGCTGCAATTGGAAGGCTAATAAAAATTTAATGTAATTTAATGCCTAAGTACATTAAGATATCATAATACAATTATTCTTCGGGAATTAAATCGCTAGCAACAACTAGTATATTAATAACGATAAGATTACTATCTATCGACAAAGATGACTAATGCATCCTAATTTAATACTTTCTGCGGTTTCTCCTTCTATGTGACATTCACAATCGTTTTTCGAAGAAATAAATATTATAAAATGGCTTGTACCCACACTCTATAAACCTCTCCTATCTAAAACTTAGAAGCCTCTTTAAAAATATTATTTACACATTTTTATTATGGTGTAGTATAAGATAGAAGTATTATATACCTATAGTTATAGTACATAATGTCTCCTTATAAACCTCTACAAAGTTTAAAAATCTGCCTTGAGGTATTAGTAGGTACTTACGCAAAAAGACATAAGAGTCCTGCCCACAAATGCGTCCTGCCCGAGGTCTCGTGCTTAATGTACGTGATGACTTGACGGTTGCAAACATTACAGTGGCAAGACGTGGGAGCTGGGCCTAGCTTGTTGACGACAATCACCGTGGGAGAGCCTGATACCACCACCGTTTGTGGCTGATTGTTTGAGTTAAGCACCGTTGAGTTTGGATTTTTAATATCGGCCATTTTGATCTGAAAAATGTGAACGAATAATAATTTTCCTAATTTACCAAATTAGTATCATAAATAATATAAAACTCCATAAGAAATATATTATTCAATTTGCATTACTTCGTATTTAATGGTGATTTAACTAATATAAAAAAAATAAACGTCAATAGCTTATTACGGCATTTTTAATCAATTATGTGGATATAATATAGTAATTAATATCCTTTGAAAATATTTAAATATAAATAAAAATACCTGCAAATTATTGGTACGTAGCTCGTAGAACGTCGAGACTTACGCTAACACTTTTAAGCTACTTTGATCTGTAGTCTGAACTCTTTGTTTAAATATCCCCGATTCTGATAAAACTTTACTTATCTTTTTGTCTTTGAGTAAAATTATTAATAGAAAATAGATACTGATAACTATATGTTTCATGCTAAGATAATTATAAATATCTGTTCTAGGAAATACGAACCAAACAATACTTTGATATAATACAACCTTCCATATCTAGTGTATCATCTCATATCTTTGAGTCAATTTTGATGTCCATTTGTTGTATGTGCCATCGATGGTTGTTGATGAGATGTCATTGCGCTGGTTTTCTGTGGGTAATCTCTTTTTTTTATAATATGAAGAGGGGAGACGAGCTGGACGCACTCCTGATGGTAAGTGTAACGCCAGCCCATAGCCAATGCAATGCTACCCGGAACTTTGCCATAAAGCCCAACCCCGGGCAGGGGTGCACAACACCGACGCTCCCCACTTTGAGTCATCAGATGTTAAAGCTCATTAGCCCAGTAATTTCGCTGGCATTTTCACATCACTGTTCAGGCGGTAGAATGTTTGACACTGTGGGGGTACCCACCCACCCAGTCGGTCTCTCTAATAAATTTATAATTAAATATAATATAAAAAAAAATAGTAAATACAATTAAACATTACAGCATTAGTTTATTACTTATACATATTTATTAAAAAGGGTCCAAAAGTACTGTACGTATGTAAATGATTGTGAAGATTACTCTTCAATAACTATATGAAAACCTTACGGTTTATGATAATACTACACGCATAAATGCGGCTAAACCTACAGGGTGCGGCTATATATGTTAAAAATTAAAGATGCCAAGTATTTTTATGTCTCTTTAAAGAGTAAGCACTACATTACTAGGAAAATATTTCAAGTTTAGGAGAAATGAATATAAAATATAAGAGTAGAGAATATATAGAATCTAAAACATAATCGGCCATATACAAATATATATATACAACTTTATAAATTTGTTGCAAATAGATATAATCCACATAAAGAACTTTTTCTTTTTATGTTTTAAATATTATGCAACTAGCTCTTGGTAAATACTAACGAATTTTTGTGAAAAGATATATATTATATAAACATAGCAATGCTCCATGTTTATCAAAATAATATCCGTTTGTAATAGGCAGGTAATAAAACAAGTTTTGAAGAGTTTATACATTTTCTTTATTTGAAGAAGACATTGAGTTGTCAAACGTTAAAAGAGAAACAAGACAAGAAGGTTTTGCTGAAAACTTTTCACTTTTAAATTTTTTTTCAATGTTGATACACTTATACTCTACTTTTTTTTATATTGCTTATTCTAAATTGAACGTAAGAAATGAGTAAACCCTTTCCCTGAAATTGTACTGCATCGAAAATACAGCTTAATTAACACACTTTTTGTGTTAAAGAAAAGATTTCAATAATAACAAACTCTCATTTATTAAACAGCATATTATACGTCAATTATTCAATAGCATTACAATACAAAAAATCTTTACAATTTTAGTATAAATAAACTGACATATTCCTAATCATTTTATCAGTGGTCAATTTAATCTTCTTTCTAAAATATATACTATACAATAATACTTTAAAATACATATGTATCTATAATATCCAACAGTATTTGAATGGGTTTTGAATATGTATTTAATTTTACTTAAAATAATTTTTAATTTATAGTGCTATCAAATCAGCAACCAGTTACTAAAGTGTATTGGCAAATAAAGCCTCTTTTGCAGCTATTGTTTACAAAACTACATTTTATATTCCCATCCGTAATTTCAGTATCAAACAAACAAAAACTCTTTCGAACAAAAAACTTAAATGGGAATATTAATATTTCAATATAGTTTTTTTTTAAGTACATAAGAATAAAACAAGTCCAAACACTATAATTATAACATTAGTTTTCATATCGCTAGTACTGTTATATACTTATATAATTTTTTAATTAGATCCTAGAAAAGTATTGCAGTCTGGGCAATAATGGTTTATTTTCTTGCAAGAATCAACACAGTATGGTATCCAGAAACAGAGCCAACATCTGAAAATAATGCAAGCAAATATATAATACTCATATATACATATAAATAATATTTTTTGTGATAAAAAGGCGCCAACAAGGTAACAAATCCAATAAAGTCCCTAATATTTATTAGCTTATTGGTAAAACGACCCATTGCCGGTATATATTAATTATAACAGCTACACGGTTCGGACACTAGTTTCTTAAGAAACAGTTTAAATCTGAAGTTTGTTCCTTTATTTGTTTTAACGCATTAATATCAAGAACTTCTAGTTTGAATTGAAATAATGTTTTTGTTGGAAAGTTTGAGTATAGAGGAAGGTTTTAGGCTATACGATATGCTGCATTTGCATTTCTACAAGCAAATTGCATTTAATAAATTAATTGCTTAGACAAGAAAATAAAAATGAAAATATATATTATGCTTAAGTACTTTAAGATATCTTTATAGAAGAATTCGACGGGAATAAAATCGAGAGCAACAGCTAGTATATAAATAACGATAAGATTACTACTATCGACGAAGGTGACTAATACCTCCCAATTTAATACTATCAACGGCTTATCCCTTTGAGTCAACACAACTTTATCTAACCTATGACATTACAATTCATTTTCTAAGAAACAAATATTAAAAAACGGCTATAGTATCCACTTCTTATCCTCTACAAAGTTAAAAAATATTATTAAGTACGGCCATAAGATTTGGCATACACGTACCACCTGCCTTAGGGTATTACTACTTACGCAAAAAGACATAAGAGTCCTGCCCACAAATGTGTCCTTCCGGAGGTCTCGTGTTTGATGTACGTAACTACTTGTCGGTTGCAAACACTGCAGTGGCAAGACGTGGGAGCTGGGCCTAGGTTATTGACGAGAATCACCGTGGGAGGACCCGCTACAACGACTGTTTGTGGCTGATTAGTTGGGTTAAGCAGTGGTTGATTTGGGTTCTTAATGTCTGCCATTTTGATCTGAAAATGTTGGTTAATTGTAAAATAAAATAATATATAATAATAAATGAGTCACTTGATCTATTATTTATTTATTTATATCTCACTATATCAATAGAAATACATATATGTATAAGTTCAAAATATAATTGGTTTTAATCAATATTTTTAACAATAAAATAACTACCATTACCAAATGGTAATTTACACTACAAAAGCTATTCAATTTGTATATAAATATTAAAATACCTCCAAAATTTTCGTATGCAGCTTGTAGAAAGCCGATCACATTGAGACTGTTGTCTGTACTGATAGTTTTGGATATCCATGTTTCTGATAAAGCTTTACTTATCATTTTTATCTTTAAGCAATATTATTTACAGTACTAAAAGTCCATATCCACATGCTTCATGCTAAGATGATTAATAATATCTGTACTAGGAAATACGAATAACGTCACCAAATATGTACTTTGAGCATAATCCAGACTTCCATATCTCATGTATCATCTAAAATCTTTGAGTAAATTTTGATATCCTATTTACGGCTTAGGTACATTCTATTTATTTGTGTACAAGCCTTTCAACATAATATATTTATTACTGCTGCTACTTTATTGCTGCTGCCCGCAACTCCATTCGCGTGGACTTTCATATTATGCCTATGTTGAATGTTCTTTCTCAGACTCTAGACCTTGTGTACCAAATTTCGTTATAATCGTTTCAGTAGTTTTAGCGTGATGGAAATACAGACAGACTGACTGAGTGATTATGGTGTTTATAATATTTTTATGGATTATATTATTTCATTCTAATATGGTAGCAATACAAAAGTTTACAATTTGTCGTGCACCTTTAGATACAGAAGTGAGAAGATGCATATCAAGATGCATAACTGTTTGTAATGGCAAATTATTTTTTAATGTGATAGTAGGCAACTGAGCAGCAGATGACCATACTGCCTTCTGCCTACTGGCTATTGCTTTCCGCCTACCACCTATTTCCTACTGTTCATGCTTACTAAGCTCGTAGTCTTAGTAAAAATAATTATGTGTAGTTATAACTCAATGCATTTGCACTCATCGCTTTTCACGCTTGTTTTGGAAAGGTAAATTTAAAGAAATCAATAAAATAAATTATAATACTTTGTAAAATGGAATCTCCAGCATCATGGGGCATATAAAAATAAATCAATGGATGGTATCTGTATGAGCGTAAAATGTGTTTCTATTTATAGTCATAAAATATTAAGTAACTGACTCCTGGTGGATACTTTTTTTCATTATTTGTGTAGTTTACGAGTTCGTAGGTATTGCTATCTTAGAATATACCAATAATTATACCAACGATCCACGCTTTAACAAAATATTGCGTTTGTGTTAAGATAGATAATAAAACCAAATTTGATACGTATTTTTTTTTATTTTCTTTATAAGAACAAAAAGTTGTGTTGCATAATATGTTAAAAGACAGACTAGACTGTACGTTATTATTAACGGATTAATTGATTTTTTTTCTTCGTTTAAATTTCATCCAAAAAAAGTATTTCATTTACATAACTAATTGAAAAAAAAAAATTTTATTACATATTTAATTTACGTATGTATATAAAAAATTTCAAGGCCACTTAGAATATACATTTCAGCGATCAGCTACTTATTAGACTTATTTTTATCTAGCTTATTCTAAATTGGACTTTAAGGCCATATACATACACATTATAAGGTCGCTCACGGGATGTTCGCAGTCTGATATTGCTCTGCAAAAATATATTTAAATGGAAAATATATTTATGTATTCCAACAACTTTTTACCGTAAAGTCGAACAAATTATTTTGACTATAAACGGCTTTAAAATTGCGCCGAAACAAGCGGGCACCAGGTTTATAAAGTGAGCCGTAACAAAAAGGCCTTAGATATCATCGTACCTTAATAATTAAAAAAGTATTAGTCTTTAGAAACAAAAATGTGGTGTGAATATTTAATTTATATAGTCAACTCGCTGTTAAAACAGGGTCAATCTTGTTTTCATTTCAATATTTTACTTTAAAAGTGATTCGCTAACATAGACATTTCACGTTAAAACCAACGGCCATGTGGCCCGGCAGAGCCCCACCCGATTTTTCATATATTACCTTAACCGACCGTGGACCAAATATGGAAACGGCCTTATATGTTACAATATAAAATTAGTCTACACAATATAATAATAAATAATTATATAATGATTGTTAAAATTTGCAACACAACAACAATAAATATATTTAAATATAAATTAACAGTATTTTTGTCTATATAAACCACATGTAGACTAAACATATTTATAACATACTAATATTTTAATTTATAAATAAATTTAAATATTGTAATTAAATCTCTTTTATCATTATTATACGGTATAACACATAATATTATGTGTTCTAAGTAACAGGTACCTATATTGAATAATTAAATAGGGCCATATATACCTAATTCGTTTATAATGGATCACACGAGCGATCAGTACAAAGAA
>JADANM010005989.1:6396743-6435516 GCA_026213755.1 Eurema hecabe
TCTTCTTGACTAGCTTTTCTGGTAGGAGCGTAGACTTGGATGATTGTTATAGGTGTTTCGTCCATAAGCATGTCCAATCTAGCAACCCTATCGGAGACGGCTTTAAAATCTAAAATATTTTTATTCCATTTTTTCTTGACCATAAAGCCAACTCCATTTCTTCCACTTTTTCTTCCTGTGTACAAGAATATATATTGTTTATTTTCCAAAATGTGTGTACCTTCTCTCATTACCTCGGAAAGACCCAAAATATCCCATTTGATGTTTTTAATACTATATTCTAAATGTTCTTGCCGGCCCATGCCTAGAAGAGACTTCACGTTAAATGTATTTATATATATGATTGGTTTTTGGATGGAGGGGGGTGGTCTTCTGCTCCCCCGGTGACCAGCCGGGCTGGGAGAGTTTTCTTTAATGTTTGTATTGTATATTTCAATTTTTTGCTTGGTAGAGGGGGCCATATGTAGTTGCTATTCTAGGTCAACGCTGCTTGAAGCTTGTTTTAAATAATATTCGATGGGTTTGTTCTTTTTTACCACATTCGACAATTCAGGCAGAGAGTCATTTTTTCCCCTTTGGAAAACTGGGGATTTACTTTGTTTTCTTTTTCTTATTCTTGGATTATCTTGGGGTAAATATGATTCTTCACTGTTTTGGGCTTTTTTGTTAACTATTTTGTCATATTTTAAAAATACACTCTCTCCTTTTTCCTTTCTTGCCTTAAGCTCGTTTAGGAGCTCTTTCCGTTTTTTCATTACCCTGGATGTAAAGTCTTCATTTATATAAATTTTTGTGCCTTTTAATGAGCTTCTGTGTTTCATTATTTCTATTTTTCTTTTCATAGTAGTGACTGTTAAAACAATGGGCCTGCTATTACTATTGGTTTTCTTCCCTATTCTATGCAATGATTCAATTTCATGTCTTCCAAAGGATATTATACCCATGTTTTCTTTTATTAATCCCGTTATACAATTCTCTAGGTTTCCTTGGTTATTTTCTTTTTCTTGTATGCCATAAAATATGATATTCTTTCTTTTCAATTGTTGTTCTAGCTGATCAATCATTTTCTGTTGCCCTTCGATTTTATTTTCCAACAGTTGAGTTTTTGTCTCAAGAATGCAAAATTTTTCGGTTAATGTTCTGTTTATTCCTTCAATTATAGATTCTTTCATAATCTGCATTTCCTTCTTTTGATTTTCCATCGTAGCCTGTATATCTCTTAACATTTTTGTTATTTCTTCCATTTTGAGGTAGCAAATTCGACTTTTAAATAGTGCGATATAGTTAATCCCAAGGTTTCAGTTTAGCTACTCTCCAACAGATGGCGTTTTTATTTTTTTAATTGTTATATAGTCCTCTATCGTCGGTTAGAAGAAAGTCTTTCGATAACTTAAGCTATTCGCTGATAGATGGCACTTATATCAACAGTTTATTTAATTTGAATAGTTTCAATTTATATCTACCTTCAAATTATAATATGCGGCTAACTTAATTTAGGCTTTAGATTTATAGTTTCAATTTAAATTCTATATAAATATTTTTATTACTCACTGTTTGTTAGTTTTCAGATAAGATTTTGTATCATCCAGTTTCAATATAAATTTATTCCAGTTTTATTCCACTTTTAATAAGTCCAGTTCACTTTTGACCGTTGTTCTTTATTTTGGTAGATTTTTCGTGTTTCCGATAAAATTGAGTCTAGATAACACTTGCACAGTTTAATTGTTGCATAATTAATGTTTTTATAAAATCAACACTACGATGTTTCACCAATTTATATTTTTAAACAACAGAAAAACGCAGAGACGATGTTTATCAGAGCTCCATGAATATTATATAAAATATCAATTTAAACTATAAATAAAATATATTAATATAGATACTAGACACTAATATATTATGTTATGTGCTACTTTTATTATTTATACTTATTATAAAAATAACTTTGTTAACTTTGATAAGACTGAGTTACCTTCAAAACTATTGAAACATTTATATTTTGTAACATAATAACTAAATTATATGCTGCAATCCAAAAAACACGCATCAGCCTTCCATAATTGTTATTCGCGTATACAAATACCAATATATCTTACTTACAAAAGGTTCGTTGACAAAATTAAACCGAGTATCGGATCCCCAAAACAAGAGTAAAACGTGGTCTGCATTGAAATTCAGCTGATAACGTAACGCTGTTACCTTCCGATTCGTATTTACCATACGTTTCGTACATTAGTTTAAGAGAACAAGGAAAAGGATTTTGTTTTTTGAACGAAACGTGGCTTGTCGAAATCGCTTTGCTTGAGCCTCTAGGGAAAGATATAAACGTACTGTATAAGAAGGTTTTGAAATAATCTTACATAAAAACAATACTGGCGATATTGTTTCGCCTTTTTTGTTGATAAAAATTCCTAAAACGATATTCATTTTCTCTTTTTTCTAAACATAGACTTTCTGTAATAGATTATAGACCTATTATCCATAAAATTTCCAAGTAATTTATTTTGTCCTTTTTAGGACCTAACCTGACCCTCGCTGTACCCATTCCCTACATCTGTGACCGGAACAAAAAAGAAACGTACATTATCTAGACACAACCCAGACACATAAAAATTTAACTCAATATCGTGTATGTATGGAGCTGTTCGATTTTCATAGCCACTGGAAGCCCTAAGCTTTGGGAAGTTTTAATCGTTAACACAAAAAAGCAAAACGAAATCATCTCATTATACATATTGGATTGCTTGCATGTACTAAATGGCTATTTTATTAGCAGACCATATTATAAAATATTTCATAATATGGTGAGCTAATAACATGAATAACACAATAACAGGAATTTTCGTTTTTAATAAATCTAATTTAAAATAAAAATTGCTTGTGAGCCAAAGTGTTTAAAAGTATGCCTTTGATCAAATATTAAGTAAAGGATTCATTTGATTTTTTATTTATTCCTTGTCAAATAATCTATGTCCATTGAAAGCAAATCTGAAACAGCGTAATTAGTAATTACACTTCAACATAGCTAACTCATAGATCTGATTGCTATCACAATACCTGTACTCCTAATGTATTGCATGCGTCAGTCATCACATCAGAGTATCGCTCGAAATCATGAGCACTTAATACAGCAGAGGGTTGGTTCACAAAGGGCCTCTATTTGCCCTACACCCGATTCTGAGCAAGCAATTGCCTAATTGAAACGTCTACTACGCTTCATACGTGTACCTCTGTGATATTCGAAATTTCATGATCGGCTAATACGCGTTATTACATAATTATGTGTAATCATAGATTTAAATCATCCACACGATCATATTATGTTAATTAATGTTTACGTTTCTTCGCAATTGCAAATTATTGTGTAATATAGCTTAATATGACGTGGATTAAATTGCAAACTGAGAATGAAAATCTTTACTCTGAACATTCCCAAATATTCAGCTAGTGTTCCCATACAATAGAAAACTTCGCTAAACATCACAAAACACTCATTTAGTTCGCGATGTGCAAACGCAAAAGGTTTGAAAAAGTACAATAATGGCGCATGACATGACATTCTAAATGTGCAAAATTCATATGAAACCGCAGTACGTGTGGTCGGGAAAGCGAAATTGAAAATAAACCGCTACAAGCCACGGTCGAAAAGTTTCGCGACACTCCAAAGGACCGTGAAGGACTCTCGAATGTTCCATAACTTTATTATTGCAATTCGAGATGTCCGCTCATGGGTTTGCTCATGATGTCACTTACAACCACGACTTTATTTGGATGAATAAAAGTAAATACTGATTCGCTTAACTTCTTTCAAAAGGTATCGTAACTTTCTCTTTGGTGATTACTCGAGTCGGTAGGAGTCAGACAATCCTACCCCGGGAGACATAGGTATAATTAAACATACCTACACACAAAATATTAGAGAGCATTTTGTATTAACAATTTGTTACTATATTATAAGCAAATTAAACGATCAATATTTTGTCATAATTCATAGTCACAAACAATATCAAAAGTTTAATATAAATGCTATATTTGGCACTCAAACTGTGACTAATTGTATTAATATATAAATTACTAACACTTACATCACACAATAATTGGTAATACCATCAATATTTTTGGAACAATATTTGGTAATTACCTACATGGAATTATTTCCTCATGATATTGTTTGTGGCTTTGAACTATGACAAAACATTGATCGTTTATTTTGTTAATAATATAGTAACCGATTGTTAGATCATAATGCTGTTACATAGTAATTTTTTAAGCCGACTTCAAAAAAGGAGGAAGTTCTCAATTCGTCTGTATGTATAATATTTTTTTCAAGTCGGTGCCAAGTAAAACAATAAGTGTTTGTTTAGTTAATCTTAATATATATATTGTATCTCGCGTCACAATGTTTGTCCTCAATGTACTCCTAAACCACTTTACCGATTACAATAAAATTTGCACATCATATGCAGTTTGATCCAACTTAAAGGATAGTATATTGCCCCGGGAACGGGAATCACGCGGGTAAAACCGCGGGACACAGCTAGTATTGTATAGATTGTTGTAGCATTTACTTAAAATAACTATTAAATCATTTCTATATACTAAATAAAAATGCGTATCCTTTGTGGGAACCACATTTATTTTTTGCTTTTTAGTTTGAAGTCGGTTTATTTTTTGTTAAAAATTATTTGTAGATGTGATTAAGTTTTAGTACCTACGGCGCCCGGGGTAGGATTGTTGGACTTTTACCGATTAAAACACCTTCTTCTATTCTTTACTCGATGATAAAAAAACAAAACACTGTTATATACATATACACTTAATTAATTATCATAATCTAATTTATATCTTAAAATACATTTATTTCTAACCTAAATAAATCTTCAATGAAGACTATTATGGTAATTTTTAAAATTTAAAATACCTTTATAAATAACAATTTTAAATTTCAGCCTTTAAAGTATAACAACCATATCGCGTGTAATTGCGGTTGTTTCATTAGAAGCATTTAATATTAAAATAAGTCATCAATTTAGTTTAAACTGGAAAACAGGAAATTTAAACGTAGCGCCTGCCGCAAAAAAATAGCAAAGTTGTGAGCTACATTTTTGAACACTGTTTTGAAACTACGCTATAGATTTTGATGCGGTTTGCTTAAAAAACGAAATCAAAAGAAAGGTAATATTAAGTCTATAATTAGTATAATTTACTCCACCGAGAATAGTCATGATGACATGAAACTAACAAAAATAATTAACCCGTCCTTTAGCTTATAAAAAATAAATAAGCAGTATTTTCTTTGCCAAAATAACAAAGACTTCGTAAATATAGCGCATTAAAATTAAGGAATGGGGCTGATTACGTCACACCTAAGTAAAACACGTGACGTCATACGACCTATCTATTATTTTTAATTTATCCGACGGACATTAAATAATTTTTAGTTGCCATCCCTATAGTAGTTAAACGTTTAAAAAGTGTAGCAGCTTCCTGATTGCTGGGATGTTTTCGGATCGAATATATTAGTCTAAGCCGTAGCTTTAAAAGTTTTAATGTTAGTTATGCAAATGTATAAGTCAGCGAATTCGGTAGCTCGCTGAAGTTAATGTTTTCATCCATTAACTCGACCGCACACTTATGAAATTCGTGCCCGCGATCCGAATGAGATTACACGGGCTAGCTGACATGTTTCCATTGTTAGGGCTGCCTATTTATAGAATCCTAATTAAAGATACCTTAAAATAGGCTCAAGTTTTACTAAACTAGATTGATTATTTAATGCAATATAAAGTTATATTTATGACTAGACTGTCTTTTTCACTCTATTTGATAAAAAAATGCATGAAAATTGGTTGCTTAGTTATAAAGATTTAAGCAAATTTAGGGACAGAAACGAGAAATCGAATAAAACAAAGGTGTTTTATACTATGCAATGATAATAATAATAAATATAAAAAAACTACTTTTAAACGATTGTAAATAGTAGATAGAAGTTCAAACTTTAGAGCTATGTTCCTTTCGCAGTTGAAAGTAATATTTTTCATACGCGAAAAGCTGTTAAAATATAAGTTAAACCTCCTACGCGCAATCACATGACATTTTCTAACATGAAAACGATTTTTACATTATCACCTTATAATATTATATGATTTTGAAGCAAATTTCATTAAACATCGACACCCCTATCCGCCCACTCGTTACCTGCCTGATGGCACCTCAGGCGTACATTGCGTCTTACACATCAACCAGTCTCATTAGACCCATGATTACACATCATTCACTCCTGTAACACCTAATCATGAAACGAGCGGGAGGGGAGAGCGGGGTCAGCTTAAATTGGCAAATCGGTTGGCAGGTTAAACCGTATTTGCTAATGGAATACAGATGTGAAGATGAACATTCCATTGAGGTTTACCGTAATACCAACACGTTGTATCTATTCTATTGTACCTTTTAAGCTTCGAGGCGTAAAACGATAAACATTCTAGAAACTTCGACGGTTCTAAAATTTTAATAATATATATTTATTCGTACAGTCGGTCTTTAATCTCTGCTCTTAAATTAATACCAACATGTTGTATCCTATTATATTGTACCTTTTAAGGTTCAAAGCGTAGAGATTTTACCATTCTAGAAACTTCGATGATTCCTTTATTAAAATAATATGTATTCATTCGTTCACTCGTTCTTTTATCTCAACCAAAGTATTACATTCATACGCTAACGAGATCTTTTGTAAAAGTATATCTAAGTTGAATATGATAAAAGAAAAAGTCATTTTTAATTACTTCATGTAAAGCAACGTCAAAGCTCTTGCAGCTTTCCAGGATTCATTCAGATAAGCTCTACTTACTATTTCACAGTTTTTATTTGTGTCCCTTTTATGAATTAGATACTTTTATCTTTTACCCGTAGCGTGCTGTTGAGACAAATATGAATATCTTCAGAAAATTACTTTTATAGAGAATGCTCATTTTTAAATGTTTCTCTAAAAGAATTTCTCATTGACTCATTCAACGATGAACAATAGAACGTTCGATAGCTAAATACTCTTTCTACAGAACTTTTTTTAACTAGTTTATGTGAGGTTTCGGCTAGTTGGGGAATTAACTAACCGTCTTAATTAGGACTGGCCATTAACAAAACCTTTTACGAGTCAATAGTAAATTAGGATCTGTTTATGGTGGACTGAGAGAGTTAATAACCTTTACCTTGAGAAGTGGTTTTTTTACTCGTATCAGTAGTACAACTTTTATACAATTTAATACCTACTTAGTTAACACTTAAAATGTTTGATAAATATCAATAACATAGACTTTTATATATTATGTCTATGCATGTGTGTATCTATGTTAGAATAGACTCTCGCGATAATCAATTAAATTTCTTTGCAATTCAATCTATATTTATAAATAACTTTTTCAGTATCAGAAAGACATCCGACCCCTTGTGTGGGATGCCCGAAGTGAATGCTCTATCAATAAAGTGTTTTTTATTTATTTATTTAATCAGTGCGCCTAAACAGACAATTTAACTTACAATAAAATATACTTAACTACATAGACAACAGAAAAACACACAATTTACATATCATGCATAAAGTAAAGCTCGAACACAAATAAATCCAATTGCACACCTTCGAAATTCAAGCTTTGCAAATTTCTTTTTAAATTTGGAATAGCCGGCCATTTTCTCGAATGGTGGTCGGAAGTGACGTAGCAGGTAGATAATACGCGGTGCGCCCCGCATTGTGCAGCTTCCGGCCCTCACGATAATCTTCGACGTACGTAATTTCCAAATTGAACAAGAAATTTTAGGAGTAGCAGTCATCATTTATTCAGTGACTGCGGATTTATTTTATCCATGAAGTAAGATTTGACGAGCTTACAAAGCAAATAAGTATTGTAACACTCTTTGTTGTGAATATATGGAATAGCATAGACGGTAATGTACTTAAATCAAAATGTTTAACAAACGACATAATATGAGGAATCCTAAAATATTTTCTCAATCATAGTTTAATATCTAGTTAAGTTGTGTAGTAACTTATATACCTAATTGTCGATCATAATAAATATATTATTAAAGTAAATCAATATAATCCAGAATCCCACTCCATAGCTGTCAGCTCCATGCGTGTTCATGGGCGGCGATGACCACTTTCCATCTACATCTTGTTGCCCTATGTTATATATAATAACAATCTACATAACGCCTAAAAACCCCACTTAATAAGCTCTTCATCGATCTTTCATACGACAGAATTTTTAAACAAATAAAAAATAGAGAAAGGCAACTCCACGTCTTCTTTGTTCCAGAACCCTCCTTTGTGCAGTGACCCCAGGCTCCCCTCGCAAACAGTCGTCAAGAAACCGGCGCACCTGAGATCATCACAATCGTAAGATCAGAGCCATTGCCTTACAACAACTTACACTAATTAAACGTAAATATTGGGTCTCTAAGTTTTCGTACTTCAAATTGCTACGAGGTGTTACGAAATTTAAGCTTCTAAAATTACTAACAATTAATAACAATTCCATTAGTTAGTTTTCTTACCAATAAGTAATTTAAAAAAATTATACTAATAATTTTGAAGTACCTATTAATCTCAACACGAAAATAAGAATAATTGGATAACCAGAACATCACCACCTCTAACAAATTATACATTAAACTGTGGTTGGAATGGACAGGTATAGCCGCCTTCAAACACTTCTTTCGGTTAGCTGATGGTAGAAAAAAATATAAGGAGCTGATATAAGGAATTTAAAGAATGAACCTCTAGAAATAGAGTCTCACATAAAAAAGAAGAAAAAAGAACATACAAACTAAGACAAGTACTTACTATACTTTGCTATCAAAGATTGCCTGGTAGAAATCACTTTTAAAGTGATGAGACACTTCTTTTATTCTGTAGGATAAACTGTAAATGTGAAACGGGTAAAAAAAAGATAACTATATTGTATTTGATATTTTTTTTTAGAAAAACGTTAAATTCCAACGTTAATTAAATGATAGCATAAGCTCTTTGCTAAATTTTCTCTACAAGGTGCTAAGAAAATTATTTTAACTAAGTTGAATTTATTTAAGATGTTATTCTACTTGTATATTATCCATTGTTAGCCATTAAATTGGTTACCAGCGTTTGACTTGACTCATAATAGCTTTAGTTTTTTACAAATTTACTTATTAATTTTTTTTTTAATTTCCTGCCCTTAATTTCGTTCTTAACTAAAACTCATGTTAATCAAAAGATTTGGATTCAAAAGTGTTTACTGACTTTATGTAGCCTAATTGAATAAAGATACTTTTGACTTTGACTTTTTACTTTTCACTTTGAAAAAAAAACACCAAAAATGTCCTCATAGCGAGATGCTCCCGTAAAATCTAAACAGCTCATCAACAACACGACGCCATATTTATTAGAAAAATCTTAAACTGTCCGGAATTAATGCGAAGCGTCCGCCGTTAACAATATTTACGGGCTTTCGGCTACTCATATCTGGGGCTTGCACGCACTTCCACAACATTGAACTGTGACCAAACACGGGAATGATAAACAAAGTCTTTTGTATGAGTTTTTTAGCTGGACGATCCCTGACAGAAAATTATCTTCCCCGCCCCAACCATTTGTATCGTTACCTAAGTCTTAATGGCTTTATTATTAAAACTTAATCTCTACTAATATTATGTGAAAGTAAGGATGTTTGTTATGATTTCACGAAAAAACTAAACTAATCGTCATGACTTTTTTACTCATATTCTTGGAGATATCAGAATGGACATATGCTACTTCTTATTTCTGATATTTATATAATTTATTCAGTTTGCTTTCAGCTGGTTTGGTATAAACTAGTAATAAATATTTAAAAGAGCTGCAATACTTCTCCGACAACTGAACTGTACAATATAATGATAAACTATACTCGGGTGCAATGAAATCGCACATGTTGTCATTTTTTAAATTATGTATTTTATTTTATTTTATGTAAAAAAAATGAATGATATTATTCAAAAAATAAACACATGTGCGATTTCATTGCATCCGAGTGTATTTAATTCGTGGTTTAAATCATTAGCTCAGATAGCTAAAACTATCTCGAATTACAGATAGAATTTACTGTAGATTTCCTTTAGATTTTTTTAAGTACCCAGGTATCGGTTCACATAAAAAGCAAACAACGATTTAAGACTTGTTTCAATTCCTTTTCCCACATTATAAAACACTTTATCTGTTATAATTTATCTAAACGTCCTTCATTACTTACTGGATATAAGATGCTGTTTCTGTACGTGTTTCTCGTTACGAAATGTATACTCAGCTATCCTATTTGTACGCTTGTAATAAGCCCATTTAGGAGAACTAAAATAACAACTCAGTTAAACTTTAATCAACACAAAACAATAGTTGAGGTCGGGAACTGAATCCATTATCCCTCCTTTCAAACAGAATTGCGAGCGAGTTGATTGTTTATTTTTCATCGTTTCTGTCTGAAGTTTCTATTAGCAATACAATTTACATATATAGGACCTTATTATAGTATATTCAATGCAACAAACAATTTAATATATTTTTTTAATTTATATATAATTTCAAATTAGACAACGTTCAGAATTCTACATTAATATTATAAAGAGGAAAGATATTGTATATTTCAGTAATTCTTTTTTCATTACAAAGCTTCATATGTCTACCCGTGCGAAACCGGGACGGGCCGCTAGTAATTAATGTAAGACAATACTACACCTAATAATAAAATTACAGGTTAAGTTTCAGCATTTTTAAATATACTAATGTATTATTTCTATTACTAAACATAATAGCTTAGTATAAACACATTATTTCTATTCTCAAACCATCGATTTCTTTTAAACTGTTAGAATAAGTTAACGAATATTTAAGGTGCAAAGAAATAAATTGAGTTAGCGATGCGGGTTGTCGATTTCCCGCATAGAGAATAGTGTTCCATTTCTGAGCATAATTATCTACTATTCTTTGTCTCTTTTATGTACTAACTACTAACTGCGCCTCGTGGTTGCGTCTGCGTTTCTATAATAACTAATATAGTAGAAATTAGATAAAATTAGAAAATGTTCAAAGAAGAATTACACTGATTAGTCATTTCAGAAATTAAAGAAATCAGGGAAACTTTCTGAGTTAAAAAAAAATTATAATATTGTAAAAAAACTGTCACCTAATCTTAAAATATTGTCCTATGCAAAATATTCTTTCTAACGTGGTTTTATAGAAAAAATATTTGTTGGTCATGAATTTAAATAAGTAAGAATGTATTATTATAAATGTTTATTTGAAGCCCGTACTAAAGCTACCGGCGTGTAAAGAACAAACTAGTACGTTATCATAATAGGATTGTGCATTGTTGATAAAATGATTAGACAACGACCCTCCATACCTCTTCGAGGCGGGCGGAGTTGCTAATTGATCTTATACATGCTCCAGTCGAGATGCTGTTTCAGAAATTGCCATTGTGTACTCTGATAAATGGCATCTATTGTATTTAGCCCGCGGATAATAGAACGTACGAATAATATGCGATATAAATCATAATAACAGCGAGACGTAAGCTAATTTGTTCCGAGTGTTCTAATAATTTGTGTATTTGTTATTATTGAAATTGAATTACTTGTCCGGTAAGTTTGAGCACCGGTGGCCAGTTTTTCCTTTAGTACTTTTGGTTGATAGTAATAAATAATCGTGAGGCACTTAGATTAGAAAAGTGTTCATGATAGTCACTTAACACCAGACCAACCTCCTGCTAAGTTGCCAACGGTCAAAAAACCTTTTTACTCTGTACGAAAACCACACCATAATTCTTATAATTTTGCACCATACAGTTATTTTTACTTGTATATAATAGTTAAACTAATTTCAAGTTTTATAAATTTGTGTTATAAATGTAACAGGGCTTTCTCGGAAAATCTTTTGATATAAATAGAAAATGTTAGTTTATTATACAACTCTGTGTAACATAAAATACGATACTCCTTATTCATGCAGGTCAGCTCTTCACAAGTTCTACTTAGAAATTCCCATTACAAAGGCTGTGCGTAGGTTTGTTCTGAGAAAAATTCAACGAGCATTTCTAGTAACGATAGAAAGAAATATGAACCCATTATGTAGGTAGAGGTACATTATCTCATGACCTATGACCTGTTCTAGAAATACTACTCCGGGCTTTTAAGCTTTTTGTGATGTGATGTATTGAAGGTATCAAGTATTACGTAGCTATTACGTTGATTTTCCAGGTTGTTTTTCTTAACTATTTTATATATAGAATAAATATTGTTTTTGAAAGCTCCTAAAGTTTTGAAATATTCTTCCGTCGCCGGTGTATAGTTTGATAGCTCTTTTAACATTGTTAGGTTGGACAATCAATTTAACTTGAATAATCAATGCTTTTGCGGCATATTTTATTTTATTAAGATCTGTTTCTGCCCCACCTTTTGAGGTGATGACTGGCGCAGTGGTTGCACAACTGCTTTCTGCGCGAAGGGTGTTGAGTTCGATCCCCACACCGGAAAAATATTTTTGTAATTGACATTTGTATTTTTCTGGTGTCTGAGTGTTGATATGTATTGTATGTTTGTTTTTACAAAAGAAAATCATGTATAAGTAATTTATCCCGTTATCTAGTTGCCATAACACAAGTTATGCTTAGCGTGACACTAGATGGCGCTGTTATTTAAAAAAAATACTTCTTAAAGCTGAAAGGGCTGGATCGTAAATTTGAAAGAAAAGTAAGTAATGAGCTTCATATAAAACTATCCTCACTACTTATACCGCTAGTTAGACCCCAAAGAATCAGCCTAAAACAAACAGTCTCTTAATATTATTATGCAAATGTAACATAGCGTTTTGATCACCTCCCGGAGTCTATTGCATTACTATCGGATCCTTGACTGGAATTGCTATAGATATGTAAATGAGCCTCGTTCCGTTTTCCTCGACGATTGCGAAACAGTCCTTTAAGTCCTTAATTTTATTCCCAATATAGATTTGGTTCTGGTTTCATATTTTCATAGCGATGATATTATACGTTTAACGAAGTAGGTATCTTAACTTATTTTTAGGTCTTGTTATTTTTCTGTAATAACGTTTTTAACCTAACCTAAACTAAACTATTTCATTCTTAGTGAACGTGCGTTACATTGACATTGACATACCAAAATTATAACATACCAAAAAAAACAAATCCTAATTCTAAATTCAAAGCGTTATCTAGAACTGAAAAGAGCACCCGCAAAAAAGGTTGAAACTGCATTTAAAAAATTGAATTTTATTAACTGGCAATCAGAGCAATAGGAATCAAGTACTTAATCCAATCAGAGCGGCTAATCAAGTGCACAGGCTATTCAGGTCACGTAGCAGGTGGTCGATTCGACCTCACATAGCACTGCACAAAATTACTGAGGGCTGCAATTTCTGTCATTGAGACGGAACGATTTGAATGCCGGTTATTGGATGCTAAATATGTAATATCTGTCATTTACGGCGGGCGACTTCTAATGGCTTTGAAGTGGTTAAGGTTATATATCCTCTTTTGATTTGATTCATTGTAAAAGAATACATTGCTTTTACCAGTGTAGGTGTGCTCTAAAGGCGAACAGTTCATTCAACTCTCTAGCTCCCACTATAAGACAACATATTATTCAAATAATCCTTTTTTATAAAACACGGGCTGAAGGAGTGTTGTGTGGAGTGGAGTGTTGCTGATGGTAAGTAACGACCTCTTATGAACGAGTTGCCGGCCTTGATCTTAGTAAGGAGAATGCCTCCAGGTGGTAATCAGGGGGAAATGCTGCCGAAGGATGCATGTTCCATAAGGAAATGGTACGAAACACACCTTAGATGTAGCATACTAATTTTTTCACCTTATGATTCAAATATTAAGATACCTAGATATTAAGATAGTCTACCTTTGGCTTGTTCTAACCCAGACGTTTTCGTATCTAAATCAAGTCTAGATTACAGACATCTTCCGTTCAATTGAACACTAAAACGTAGGTAGCTCCATGTAGTTTGTTTAGGAATTCAGAATTAAGCGGTTGTTGCTAAGTTACCGATCCGTAGCGAAACTGGCAGAGCAATTACTTGCTCAGACACTTTTACATGCGAACATTCGGAATGGTACGTCAGACTGAATCCACTAGCGCGGCGTATAATCAAACGCAGGGATTTTGTGTACGGGGATTTATTTTTTGAAACACGAAAATGGAACACTTTATTTTTTTTATAATTATATATAAGATTTGCTAGTATTTATAGTTTAACGCTATTGAATTAGTTATTCTTTTGTAAGGATTAAGTCATTAAGTTTATTAACAATTCATGTGGATTGATTATCTAAGCCAACTAGTGTGTTGAGAGATGAGACGCTATACAAATGTATAGCGTATATATTAAATAAAAACGTTAAACCCCAAATTATATGTCCCATATCTGTATGTCTGTCTATTTGTTACGATTTAACTAAAGCAGTTTTTTTTAATTGTTAAACGTAACACTTTAGACAAAAAAATTAAAACATACATTTTAGGCTGACAACGCATTCTCAAACATTTTAATCTTAGCCGTTAGCTCATAAAATGACAATAGTTATATTTTTAAATGTACAAAAATAGTAATCTATCTATCTAGTATGCCTTAATTACGTACTACCCATACATAGGTACCTAAAAACCACTTATCAATCAATACGAGCCGACTAATAGAATCTTCTACCGATGTGTTCTATTCCAATAACCAGTCCTTTGATCACACGCATTCAATGTTTGTCTCAAAGCTGTATTTAATTGCTAGCTCGTTATTTTTGGATTATTTACACAGTAAGCTAGCCCCGGGAGGTTCCAGTGTAACCGTCAAACGATTTTTCCGCATATGCTACATATTTAATTGGCGGCAAATTCATGTGTTTGCTTTGGCAGACAAATAAACAGAGCTATTAATTATGTTTTGATTACAGGGTCTATAGCGGGAGAAGTATCGCGATTAGGTGTCAATGTATGCGTTTTTTTAGTCCGTCGACTTTAAATAGTGAAACACGTTAATATGTTTTATAATCATTAGTCTGTGAGACATTAGAATGTGAGCTGTACTACGAGTTACGAACCAGTTCTTTAGACGCTTGTTACCGGATGTAATGATATTATTGTACCTAGACCTTAACTTTGGGAAGTTGTACTGTTATGAGTTAGTCTTTCTATTGGTATTTCTATTTGGATTTTATACTAAAGTAACAAAACAATACTTTTTACTTACTCCATAATTTATTCTATATTTAAATTTTCGACCCTTTGTGATACATTAACTTTTCTTGAAAATATGGGGGATGTACAAAAGTAAACTTATGACCGACATACTATAAGCAGGAGTAATTTTCGCTTCTTCGAAATTAGTCATAAAATTAAAAAAATAATTCTCAAACGATTACGTAATCACCATTTTAAAAAATTTAAATTTGATATGATTTTTCCATGTATAAACAAACATGTATGTATATACATATCATACATTTTTATTAAAAGTTTTATTTGTTATTATTTTCTATTGAATCGATGAGAAAACAAACAAAACGATAACAGAACACTTGCACGTAACACTGTCCTACATCGTATTCGTTAATTCGAACACATTGTCGGCATTTTTCGCCTCTCTAATCTTGTTAAGCAAATCCGATGGAGACTGACGCGGGTCCAGGATTAACTTTACTTTACGGTATTTACCTCAAGTGAGCCCAATGTACTAGTTATATTACTTATAATATGACGAAGAGTTGATTTTATATGCACTTTTCTATATTATGTAATCTGCTTTAAACTATGTACTTACAAGGATATGTATATTACTCGACGACCGCTTGGCGCATTGGTAGCATAACTGCTTTCGGTGCGAAAGGTCGATTCCCACACTGAAAAAATATATTTGTAATTTACATTTGTATTTTTCTAGGGTCTGGGTGTTGCTATGTATGGTATGTATGTATTTACAAAAGAAAAGTATGTGTATGTAATTTATTAATTATTCCGTTATCTAGTTGCCACAACACAACTTCTGCTTAGCTTGGAACTAGTTCCATCTAGATGGCGCTGTGTATAAATGTCTTCAAAATATTATTGTTATTATTATTACAGGTCAAACATCATACCTAGTTATGTCACCCTCAGTGCTGGGCTAACTGCTGGCTCAGCACAGTACTTCATCCATCATTTTCCCACGGGAATTGTATTGTTAGGTTTATTTAGTACTCGTAAGCATTTTGATTGTTTAGCATTAAGTTTAATTTGTATCATGTAAGGACACTCGTGAATGGATCTCCAAATTGATCGCACGAATAAAATATAAGTTAATTTTAATTAGTTTAGTTTTTTTAAAAAGTCTATTCGCCGCTCCCAAAGTTTAACTACCTACATGATTATTAATGCTAGGTTATCTGGTTTTACAGGTAAATGAACGAAAGTATAATACGTGGTTGGGCAAGGGATATTTTAGCTTTTATAAGCCCAATAAATATTTAACTAATAGCAAATACAAAGTCACAATTTGCCAATAGTTTTGGGTAACGTATTACTTGCATAATAATGTTTCTGTCTTACAATATTAAGGTAATTTCAATAGGTATATAAAACTCTACATGAAAGAAACATAAAAATAGACGAGCAAAATGCACCGTTCGCGTTGTATCGAATAGTACCTATGTAGTCGTAAGATTCGATAAAATCTCCGGCAGACTTCCGTATCGTACTTACCGACTTCAGTCTAGTCACAGAGTTATAACAAGGCAAACTTGGATCTAGTCTAACAAGAACGTTTGTTACCCCGTACTCGAATATTTTAATCGGCTTAGTTACTACGGAACTCCCTTCAATGGGATTAATGGGAACGCGGGATAATTAATGGTGAAATGAAACTTCTTTGTAACTGAATTTGAATCGTAAGGGGAATTTTGGGTTTGTGATATTATCGTGTGGAGAGTATTTAGTACCTTTTGTTTGGCCGTTTAGGCGTTTAGTGATTTTAATTTTTCATACAATTACACCTTTTTAATTACAGATACGTAAAATAGGAGTCTTTAGTATAAGACAGAAGATGAAGGCTTCATAATTTACGTAATAAAAATGTCAATTACTTAATGTTTTTTTATTTGAAAAAATTATCGATTTTTTGCTGTCTACCTAAAATATATAATCGCTTTTCGACTGTTCACTAAATAATAAATCTCTAAGAGAAATTCTAACGCAAATTATAATTGCGATACAAAGGTATACACAACAATAGATCGTATAAGACACCGATGACCGTCCCAATGCTAGTAGTAAATACTTAATACCTCACGAACATCAGGGATTAGGAGGGGAAACTGTACTTAACTTTTAGAAGCCTTGAGACGGTGAGAAACTGCGATCGATAATGCAAGAGCTTGGGGAAAATTATAAACAAACTTTACAGACTTTTATCATTAGCTTAGTTAAAGAACGGGCGAAAAGAATTACGGTACTCTGTTACATTTAAATAGAGTAATATATTTTTAAAAATAGAACTGAATTCTATGGCCATTAACAAAATAAATAAAGAAGTGAAAATTTAAAAATAGAATTTGTAACTATGTATTGTAAAATATGCAACTTCACCTTTTTTTAATTTCTTTTTTTTGTAACCGGCCAATCTTCTTGCTTAGAATATTAAAAATGTCCAACTAAGAGTATATATTTCTTGGACTAGATTTTATATTATGCAACCCGAGGTGTCAACTGTACTTTATATATGACAGGCTTTGCGGGTAGCTGTTAACTAATGGGGTTCCTTAAATTATATAGGGGTGAAAATTGGATCGATATGTAATTTTTTTTTTGAATTTAAATAAATTCTGTAAAAATCTAAACCTCTATTTTATGTTTCTAATACAAGTGTTATTTATAAAGACCTTCGACGCTAAGGAGTAAGGGGCAATAAAGTGATATGTATTGAAATTCAAACGTTACTTAGGTTACTATTTAACATGCTGTTTTTTTAGTTGAAAACGTTTTTCAAATATTGATGACTTTTCGCGGCAAACATAAGCCATATTAAAATCAAAAACACGATCGACAATCTTCAAGCCTACGCTCAACACCCAGCCCCGTCCACCGGCGCCTAATCTCGTGATACATCGACCCTCACCCCTTATATAAGATCAACGAAAAAGTGCTCCTTTATTACCTCCAGTCATTGCCGGCTTAGCCTTGAGATCCCATCGACGCCTATCGACGTAAACACAGACGTCTTTCGGCGTCTCTTAGCGAGTTGACGTCTTTATTGTTATATAAACGTTACAATTGCAATTAATTTTAACCTTCAAAATTTTTATAAAATAACTTACTTCTTCTTCAAGTCAAGGCCGTCAACAAATTTGTGAGCCCCTTGCAAATGCCAGGGGCTTGCCAGCTTTTTGATTAAAAACGATGAAAATACATATATGTTAATAGATTATGACATTTTTTGTTAGCGAAGAAGGAGATTGACCCACGCATTTATATTTAACTACTTATTGTAACTTGAGTTATTAAGCACGTGCCGATATGTTGAAAAATCCATAAAGTAATATTATCATACTTCTTACCATATTATTATTATATATTTCAAATGATCTAAATTTAAAACAAAAAATATACCGTTAGATTTTAGAGTTTTCAGAGTTTATTTTATATAGAAATAAAATAAAGCTTATAATGCGCAAAGATTAAACTGTTAAGTCAGAAGTCAAGACTCACTCTAAATCTAAAAACTAGAGATGCCACGAATATTCGGCAACTATTCGGTATTCGGCCTATTCGGCCATTTTTTTGCTATTCGGTATTCGGCCGAATAGTACGTACTATTCGGCCGAATACCGAATAGCAAATCATGTAAATAAAGACACGTTATTTTACTCAAAATTATGTACCTATTTCCAAATGACAACATTCTACTAGTTAAAATTAATCAGTGGTAAGTTGTGACGGATAAAAACGAGCTTTTCGGCATTTTTGTTCGCAGACGATTGCGCTTATCATCGTAAACGTTACCAGCCTCAGAAAATAACCTCTCACTATAAACGCTAACATTCCAATATGGGCTATTTTTTATTATCCATTTTATAAGCCACTTGACGAAAAAAAGTGTCAACAAACTTCTTAGCAAAACAGTAATTAAGTTTCACTTTACGTATTACTTATATACTAAGAAGCGCTCCGTGACCCGATTTACTCGCAAACGAAACAAATACAAACAATATTTGCATGCACCCCGCCCCGCTCGCACGCCGTCGTCGCCTGCAGCGCGAACGCAGCGAGTAAAACAACATGTCTTATTCCAGCTAATGCACCCCTATCAAGCATGTACTTCACGCCGAACATTCGGCGCCGAATATTCGGCGCTTCGGCCGACCGCGTAGCCGAATATTCGGTATTCGGTATTCGGCCAATTCACTATTCGTGGTATCTCTACTAAAAACGCAAAGTCCTTAGGTACGTCTTGAAACAAACGCGAGTCGGTTATCTTTAGCGCACTCGGAGTAGAAACTTCTTAGTTTGACAAAGCATTTATTGTTGGTAAAGAACTCGCGGGAAATTGTTCTGACGCTGGCTGGCTATTGACGATAACGAGTTTTAAACTGGCCAGAGACAACATGTTCTAAATTCAAATTTGTTTTCTTTTGTCGAACGTTGATTGTTTCGAAATCCCAAACATTTTGACTTATTTAAATTTTTAATCGAACCAAAATATTTAAAAATATTTTTTCCGTTAAGTGAATATCTTCCATAATTAATTGAATGTTGTGATAGCGGTTAGTTTAAATATATTTTGTTATAATATAATGAGTCACTCGAACACAACAAAAAATTATAAAATCAAAGTAAGTGATTTTTATTCACATATCCGAGCATAATAGGAGTTTTTGTTTTTGTAACATGGCACAAAATTAAAGAAATAAAGCGAAGTAAAATTTAATCGTAAATTCATTTGCCCTTACAATAATTATATGATGTTGGTTGCGCCTTTAGAGTGATTGTTTATTAAGATAATAAGTAGGTTCCAACATTTTTATTCCCTCGCAATATAACTTATTCGCAATATATTTTTATTAATGCCTTTTTTCTTATGCCAAAAAAATATAATATAGGTAATGAATTTTTAAACGTGAATACATTTGAAAATTCTGATTTTCTAACTTTCGCGTTCATAACACAAACCTTATCCTACCAGATAAATACCGAAAACACTATCCAAATAACGTTTGAATTTCTTTTATAAAATTCAGAATCGAGTTTGCTAAAGTGCTACAATAAATTAGTTCAAAGAACGTGGCGACAATGAATTTCCCTAAAGCTGGGATCTAGACGTAAAACTTGAGAGTTAGCATACAAGGGTAAGCGTAAACCTGGCAAATATATAACAAGAAAGAAAAATTGCTACTTAAATCGCGCTACCGACGCGACAAGCGAACATAAGTTATACTTTATATCATTAGTTCCTAATAGATCTACAATCAAGTTATGTTCAACAAAAAAATCCATATTCCAATGTCTACAAATTTTACGATCTTTAATAATTTTATTTATACTTTACTTGTTACGATAATGTAACGAAACTAATCGCATATTTGTAATTATTTATTTATAAATTAAAATGATTAAATAAATTGACGGCGATTCCGAAAGTTCACCTTTTTTTCTTTAATTTTAAATGCAATAATTGAAATTGGTCTTTTCGCGTGTAAAGCCACGAGACACAGCTAAATGCTAATATTAAATATAGTGAAATTTACGAAACGAGAGAAGTATTTCTATTTCTCAAGAATCTGAAAAGCTAAACCAAGTATTTCATATTTTAAGCTCCATGTTTCAGAAAATAAGACACAGCAGTCACATTGCAGTATTTACTTACGTGCTTTGTTAGAAAATATTACAAACAGGAATATAAAGAGCGAATCATAAAAATGCAATCAAAATGAACATCTCGTAAAACTGTCTGCGGCCGCAAACAATAGTTTATATTTTACTGTAAGTAAATTTGAGACGGTCTTTTGTATTCTTTCAGACGTTTTTGCTTGCTCGTTTAATCTTTAGGTACTACTTACTATAAAGAGGTAAAATTCTTTTACGAATAAAGATATACTTTTATCTTAATAAATGTAAATAGACGAAAGTTTTATCGAGTCCTAGCCATTAATCAACAATCTTTTAGACAATTTAATCAGCGCATATTGTCTTAGAAACGTTAACGTAAAACGCAATATAAATTATTCGATTAAGTCTATAGAGATTTATGAAACAAAGCGTTAAAACAAACTCACTTAATTTCGTGCATAACCCGAGCTGTCATAAAACAATAAATATACGACTTTATGGGCTCCGAAGGATCACAGGCATTGTGCGTCGAGTCGTCGAGTGCCAGGCCGTCTGCCTGAAATCTGCTTTGTAAATCCCCTTTCATGAAGATGACGGCTTAAAACCTCATTTAGCGGGACCTCGACGCCTGTACCACTTAAACGTTATGGCCCAAGAAAATTGTCGCGTAATTTGAATAACTCCGACGGAATCCTCCATTGTCCTCCGTTCGAGGCGACACTTCCAGTATATAAATCTTCTATTGTACACGACGTTTGGAAAAACGTTATACTTTCCGAATTAATGTAAATGTTCATCTTAGACAACATCCTAGAAATGAAGTATTTTACGTTAAAAAATTCAATATGATAAATAACAAAAATAATTATGGACGTATCTTGTCAAATATCTACTAGTAGTTTTATTTTTTCAAACTACTTACGACTGTTATTCTGTCTTCATTTTATATCTTAATAGTTTTGTTCTCATGTAAGTCACTAATATGGCGTTATAAAGATCTCTCTACCTAATATCTGTTCAGGAATAATCAAATATGGAAGAATTTCACAATCACACCTGTGTAAAGTAAGTAATAAACTCCTAATTTGCTGCCATTGGAATTTCAATAACTTTATTGATTTTACTACGTATTCCAGCTATCAGATAATCTAGCAACAAGCGAGATATAAAACGAAAAACTCACCTCAACAACTGCCGGCTTCAGAAAATCAAACTCGAAAACATAAGCACATTTGCTAACGAGAGAATACGCATACATCAGTTATGAGAGGACATCAAAGACAGGTATGAAACTAAAACAGAACAAACAGTTTGAAACTTAATTGAAAAGCGGGCGGCTGTATTTGATTTGGTCTCTGCTATGGCCATAGTGTGCGTATTGCTCTTGTCCGATTTGTATCAAAGACACGAGACTCTAAGATTGGATGTTAGTTGAGTACACACGAGCATCGCACAGTTTAGTCTTGCTGTGATTGTCGGGGAATTAAATCAATTACGTAATATATCTTTGTTACATGCATATATTTGAATTAGAAATAACTTTTATTTATGCTATTATTTTCATTACATACTTTTATTGTTTTTTATAAATTAAACGTTTATTGAAGTTTTGAAATAAGTCATAAGTCCAACTAATATCTAAGTCATAAGCATCAATCCAACTGTACAGTATACTATGATTTCTAAATAATAAATGTGATTTCTGAGTGAGGAACTTCCACAAAAATATATCCAATATTAGGGTAGATGTAGCTTAGTATATGACACAAACAAAACATTTGGTATCCTTTGCTGAGACATCAGATAATAGATAATACGCCCGTTAATCCTTTAAGCCATCAAATGCTATCATTAACTTGTCTTATCCGTCCGTTTAATTAAATCCTGATTGACACAAATCATTTACGATATTTATAAAGGTGCTAATCAAAGCAAAACCTCTTAAGTTCTCGTTTGAACCGATAACCAATTAAATAGAAAGCTGTCGGGACATAATAAACTTAACCAGCAAATACCTAAACAAAATTGGTTAATGGAGCCTATTGAAATCTGCCGTCATCCCGCTAATCGATAAACATAAATGTCGAAATCAAGATCGAGACACGTAAAGTCGTGTCTTAATGCTCAGGGGGAAAGTTCAAAGGCTTTCCAATATGGCCAGATGATATTAAAGCGCTGTGAGCGGCTTCAACGTTGAACGGTCAATTACTGAATACACGCTATTAAGCGATTAGCGCTGAAGGAGTGAATAGAAGGTTGTTTCAAGGCAGGGAATATATCTTTAAGAAAGATTAACGATCAGGTGGAGATGTTGGGGTCGTGCTATAATTAAACGCAATAGATGGAGTTTCCCAAAAGATTTAGAACGAGGGTAGGTGTCTTGCTGAGTTATGATTCCGTGTTGATGATTGGCGATATATAATGTATCTCGCGTGATTGCGAACGATAGCTCGAGAACACCATTAACCTACATAATATAACTTTTATAATATCTTATAATTTATTACAAATGCTTTACCTACTGCTTCTGAAGGTATAAGTAAGATATCAGGCGTTAGTTTTAAAACTAATACGTATAAAAAGAAAGACTGAAAACGTACTCTTTTTTCTTTATTCGTCGTTATTTACTTTAAGAAATGCAGAATACATATGATTAAACATATGTACTTACTTTTTTCATCGTTTACATATTCATAAATCAGCGATGTGGATTACACATTTTATTCCTGTTGCTTGGTTACAGGCAGTCACGGCTTTGTATATTAAAAGGTTGAAGATCACTTTTCTTCCGCGCTCCGCGGAGCATAACCATCAAGTCACATATTTCAGACCCACACGGGCCCCTGAGAATGCCAACTCTTTATTAGAATCCTAATATACGACATCGTACCTATCTGATTTGGCTGCAGTTTTCTCAATTTAGCTAAAATATTTTAAAGCGCTTGGCTCGATGAAAGGATAACAATTCGTTTGAAACGAAGGTAGAATGAAATTTCGGAGAAAAGTTATGTTACATATATTCTGTTTCACATTCCTTAATACTCCGAAAATATTAGGGGTGCAGCGACGTGACGATATATAGTTAATAACAGTACCTATAAGTTGACAATACGGTGAAATTATTGCTGCCTGATATCCACGATTTGGATATCAGGCGGTTTGGCAAATTTGCGGCTTGGTATTAAGCTGCTTAGAAATACATACTTTGGAACTCCGTGTACCTTTTTCATTTTCAAAATCTAAATCGTTAAATAATTGTATGAATAAAACTTATTTTAAAGCAGTCGATAAAAATTATTTTAGTTGGTTGGTTGATTAAAGAAATTAAAATGTTATTAGTTAACAAAAACAATAGATGACTTTTAAATGTAATGAAATGTATGTCCTATTGTTCAAATAGTTTCACGTCAGCCGTCCAATCTTCCATATAATCAGTGCATTGATCTATTTAAGCGAAAATAATCCGTAGTTGGGATGCGATCGAACGTCGGAGTCAATTAGGATATTGCACGGTGACAAACTGCAGCCAAGAGTGTTTGTACGCAGTAATTGTATTGCACTCTGACAAACTGAGCGTTTAGTCTTCAGAGCATATAGTCTATCATTTATTTACGTATTCTTTATTACATGTATCACTGAATTAATTAACAATTTTATCTTAAAGTATAATTTACACATTTTAAAATATAATGTACTACTTAGGAAATATTTGAGGCCGTGTTCGAAATTTAGAAGTTGTTTTATGTTTTATTATAATCAAAAGAGTTTCACCCATAGATAGCGAAACGCATTCTAAATCTATGGTTTCACCAGTGATACTTTAAGGAAAATTTAATAGCCTCTTAAACTTGATCCAAAAATGATTTTGCCATTCGATTTCAAAATCTACCAATAATATTTTCTTCTAATATGATTATTTTTTGTGTCGAATCGTGAGGTACTTTAAAACTTGAAAATAACTTAAAAAAATATATATTTTGGATTATTAGTCAATATTATAGCACAGTTTCCGTAAAAGGTTAACATATAAAGACCCAAAGCGATCTAATTCATTGGGACTCCTCAAAAAACTAATCTGAATTTCCAATGCAATACAAAGTTCGTTTACTCCCATCTATATGCAGTTGAGGTTGAATTCATTTAACGAAAATATTCAGTTGTTATTCGACTCGCTCAAGGGTACGCTACACACAATAACATTGTTTTAGACTTGTTATCGTTAGCGATATGAAAATAAAATTTATTTAGGGATCAAATACCGCTCACTGTACCGTGACTATTCGTTGTATTAGTATTAGAATGTTATTACTATTTTTAAACAGAAAATATCTATATCATAAGTTATTTCATAAGTTAGGTTATTTTTGTTCTAAATTTGGTATAACGCTCTTTTTTTGTAATGTAAAGAAAAAAAGAGCGCTGTGTATGTCTTAGGCTTAAAAAATTACACCTTCTCATTCTAAAGACGCAGTTACAAGCTATTATTTAAAAAATATATTATTCTTTTTTATCTGTGGACATATTTGAAATGCATGCTTTGACATAACCGATCTACAGATAACAACAATGTCAGAATTGACAGGTGTTAATGCCTAGAAGAGCACGTTAAGCTGTCTGGACCGCGACTGATCTCACCGATCCTGTGCAACATCTGTCTGTCTGTTCTATAAAGTCTACTTCCTACATATCTTCCTACTATTGATAGATCGTTCCACAGTCGTATTTCGTCATATGAACTTTTAGCTAGTTAAGGTTTTCCGTAATTGGACATTGATTGCAGGCCTTTCACTTGGAGATAATGTAGCTTCACAAAGCTGAAAAAAATCAGTAATCTCAGAGCTTATTAAAGACGAACAAACAGTCAAATCTTTCATCTTTACTGAAGCATATATAGATTACTACTTTTAAACGCAGCATCGCTCCCATTAAATCAATTAAATCCATTCCATCTCCCTCTCTTCTCTTCTCATCTCCCATTAAAAAAAAAATTATCGAAAAAAAGTAGCTCCAAAAATACCTCCAAAAATGTTTGTACAAAATTTATATTGGTCCAGTATTTTTTTCGTGAAAGCGTAACAACTTTTACATTACATATATAAGGATACACGTACACTTTTTATATCGACAACAGCAAAAACGGACAAAGATGAAAATATTAATACTTAAAGCACCAAACACCCAAATATTTTATCAGAAACAATATTCAAAGTGCTAACAGTATAAGACCGCATGATTTATGTGTCGATAATATTTTATTAGGCCGATAAAACATCCCAACCGTTCTCAGAAGAAAAGCCTCACTTCGGAAGCTTTGCGAATTTTAATAATTGCTCTCCGTAATGTGCTGATATTATTTACATAAATTATTACATAGACAAGTTTAAAAGTCAAATGAACTAATTGCCAATATTAAAAAGTGTGGTATTCTAAAAGAACTATCTATATATAGAGGTTTGTTTTTGTCATGATTAAAACACGTGACACAAACGTCTGTATTGTGACGTCAGCGTTATATCATATTGATTTTCCTAGTTCAATTAAATCACGTGTCATAATATTTTGTCACTTACCAGAAAAATCATTTAAATTATCTTATTAAGCTTTCTCTTATTACCTCTACTGTTGTTATAAAGACAGAAAAACAAATTTCAAATCCTTAAACTAATCCACCGAAAATATAAAGAAAATCTCATACAAGAAATTCCAGTGATGAATGTGTTGGTTTTAAAATATTATAGGATGTTTAGTTTAGTGCCAAAATATAGTTTCCTTTATAAGCAGGCGTCTGGCTCCGACGCGCCTTCAAGACGCCAGCGGCATTTCTTACCCCTAATGAACCGGTAAAATGCTGCTCTTCCATACTAACTGGCTTAAAAATCTTATAATATTTTCGTATACTGTTTTACCATGTTTTGATATTTTGAGAATGGTTTGTTATAGAGTGAGTATTAATCATTGGACCTATATGTGAAAGATATCAAGATATAGAATCAGAGTCAAATTAATAGTTGCAGTATAAACTGAGGATAAAATTAGCCAAAAGCATTAAAAACTATATTTTGATAAAAACTGCAGCTGCGCAGTGCGCCAAGAGGATAGGTCCATTCGCATGTGTCTATTTATACCTTAAAATTTTTCTTACAAAAAATGACAAGATATCATTGAGAGTTATCAGGTGAACCACCCACCCAATTTCCTGCCTTGGCATAAAAAAAATTACATTACATTTTGTTTAAAAAACCGTATAATATATAATTCCATACCAATAACTCTAATTAAAGTCAAAGCACACAATTGGACTGACTCCAATTTTGTATATTATAATGCGGTGGAGCATTTTATCGGTCCTGTTTAAGCACGGAGGTTGTAATTGCCAAATTTATGGCACCCAACATAACGCGATTGCGGGGACGGTGTATCACTTCAAATTAGATTGCAAGCAAAATCATAGTGACCCTTATTTATTGGGTACATATGAGTTGCTTAGAAGATGGAAAAACACGACGACTAAACTTAGTCATTGCTAAGTAGTTTTGCGGTTCTTTGGTGACGATAATGTTAATTTACTGTTTGTAGGCTTATGTTTTGTTCTGACGGGCTACAGAGCAGGAGGTTTGTCTGATGCTAAGTAGACACAAAACAAACTGCCTCACGAGTTTGTTGCAGGCCTTTAAATAAGAGTAAGTAAAAGTATTTATGCTAAAAAGTAAAGTAGAATGGGATTCATGAAGAGAGGTAGGGAAATAGGCTTACTGAACGAAATTCAATGACATGTAATGACACCATTTCTTGATGACGTTTTTATGAGTAGTTCTTACCACCCCAGATAAGCCTAATTAAGTCTCACGACATAGCTTTACTCAACAAAATGGCTAAACTAAGTTACTGCTAAGTAGTCCTAAGGTTATTCCATACTACAGACGTTAATCCGTAAACAAATGAAACAGCCTGACTATATAAATATTATTATGAAAAACATGCAAATATATTAATTGGCTCATTTCCCAAGGCGTACAAATGAATAAGTTGGACGCGTTCAGTTGTGAAACTTTTGTGCTAAGAACTAAATAAGTCCTTTGTTAATTTCATCTAAACAGCGTTCTCTTACGAAGATATAATGCTTCGGATTGTTTCGAAGTATTCAGCTCGAGGCGTCCGCGTCGTTTAAATCCAACCGTAAAATATAATCGCCATTTATAAAATGTGAATATTGTTTTCCTCAATCTTTATGTCTTGAAAAATATTTTGATAAATTCTTTTGATACCATTTTACATATATACATACTTAATTTAACAATAAATTTCAATGTATTTTCCTCTTGTTTTGTTCTTTTTGTATTTAAGCTATACTAAAAAACATAAATATTCTAATAAATTATCAAGCTGAAGAAATTGTTTGTTTCTTTATAGCACGGTAATCCTTGAATGTCACATATTCCCTTAATATATTACGATGCACACATTCGGGGTCATATATAAAGAAAATAGATCTTCTCTAATATATCTATAGCCATTGTGATCTTCTTTTTCAGTAAGTTCCATACTACACTGCAAACAATATCTTCCAAACAAACTGCGCCAACTTAAAACGTTTCCCAATACGAACAAACAACAAGAGAACAAGTGAAACATCTCTCTCTAACGTAACCTTACATTACCTGAATGAGCCTTTAAATTGTCTGCACTCGTAACAAATGTTCTAGAAATTTAAAAACAAGCGCTGAGTCTGCACTACTCGGCTAATTGCAGCTATTTTAACTTACCAACGGATGGAACATCGGGAATATTTTTCTCTTTTAAACTATGGACTGAACTGCTGGTGTAGGGTAAGATATGCGAACGCGATAGAAAAACGTTGCTGGTGCGTTAGCTGAGATAATTACTTTGTTAAGAAAACAGCTATTTAATGCGCTTTGTACTGGTACAGATAAAATATTGCTGACATTATTTAAAGGTATATTGTGGTAAAACTGAAATCGTTGTATTGAAATTAGTTTTTAGTTTTATTATACCATTGAGTAGTGTTTAAATTCATTTTAATTTTATTTATGAAAATCATACCGTTGTCGTAATCATAGTCATTTATTATTATATAATTATAATCGCTTATTGATCTATACTAATATTATAAATGCGATCACGCTAAAACTACTGAACCGATTAGAATGAAATTTGGTACAAAGATAGTCTAAGGCCTGGGGAAGGACATAAGCTACTTTTTTTTAATCAACCCCCGAAAGGTTGCGCGAGCGGTTATAACTTTTTTTAATTTTACGCTTTCACGGCCAAATCGCTACATTTTACTGGAAAGAAGGGTTAAAAGGGGAAGTAGGGGTCAAAGTTTATATGAAAGCCCACGCGGACGGAGTCGCGGGCAGCATTTAGTATAATACAATCGTAACCCTTAACTTCCCAACGATAATCAAAATAGCTTCATAGCATAGTTGTGTTCTTAAAATTTATATTATATGACATTTTAATTTACTAACCAAAGGAAAGCAAAACTCTAATAATTCCGGTCTACTCCCCATAGTGATTAGTACCTACTTAAAAATCCGCAATTACACGCTGCAAGCGTTTGTGCGTGAACCTTCTATTCCGCTCTGCGGCCGCTCGAGGGCACTTAGGAAAACGTTAAATAAACTTTCCACATATTCCCGTTCATAACGTCAAAGATTATTATTAAACAGACTTAACACGGAAAGTTTTTGAAGAAAGAAACACGTATTTAGATTCAGAACGGGAATTATGAGAAATATGAGAATTAGATGTTAAAAGACATTCAAGGGGTCCAAGGGACCTAAATGGTATGTAAGAAATCTTGGTTGTGCAACTTCAAGGATTGGACAGGAATAGCTTAGCCTGTATCAAGTTTAAAAGGAAGGTTGTAAACGCAAGAAATTATGGTTGAGAAACAACATCCTTTTTGGTTGCCAAATACAAGGAACTGATGGGCAACCTGTAATAATTAAATAATAGACCGACCCTATTTTTAATGAAATAGCGGAGATTCTTTTAAGTTTCTTTATACGTGATTGTATAAGAAATTAAGTCAGAAAACCCAAACGTGTCTATTTATCTTTTTACATGGTACCTTTTATAATAAATGTTGAAAACTAACTACAGATAATAATCAATGCTAATTTTTGTATGTATTAAAATTAATCAACCTTATATAGTTGTATAGGCAATTTTAGCTCTAACAAATTAAAATTTTAGTCCAACCACATATAAAAGCAGGGGTTACCATACAGGGGTTACTATGGTATGAATATTTAGCGAGTGTCTGGTCTATTTATATACAATCGATAGTCTCTAGCAATGCACTCGTCACCTGGTTAATAATAAATCGAGAAACGGCTAATCCCGGAGGTAAGTAAACAGCTCCACACTTCTGAAACAAGTCGCTGTTTGCTAAAGATAAACTCGTGCACGTTCACTTAGATGCTCATTAAAATTGACATGTAAGCCTTTAAAATCTTTGATAAAAGTAATCAATACATTTCGTAAAATGAATATTCGTTTAAAGTTGACAGTGACGTCAAAGTCAAATATACATTCATAGAAAATACTATTATTCAACTAAGCTAAACATAACACTTTTGAGTCGTCATGGTATAACAAAACAATACCATCGGTTTGGAAGGCAGTTTCTATAGAGAAGAGGCAAGAAACTCTGTAAGTTGATGTTTTAAAAGAATTTACAATTTGATGCAAAAATAACATCTACGTTAACTTGTAGATATACCTATATTGCTTTTCAGACATAAATTTTTGAAAATAAATAAATAAAAAGTTGAATAGAAAATTGGGGAATAGATCAATCAACGTCACATAACATGAAATCGACTAAATAAATTGGGTCATTGAGGCCCAAAATCAATTATTTCTTCCTATGTCAGCGGTATCACTTTGTCACGGGAAGAGGCACTGTTGATTGATGGGAACCAATGAGTTTATTTTATTTTACCCCATTCGATCCGATTTCATCGGTGACACTTGGAATTGATTGCTTGTTAAAATACCGAACGTCATCTGAAATGGCGACTTTAAATAGGACATAACTACACATATGTGCATAAGAGGGTATCAAATTTACCTCGAGAGGGGTTGAAACTTGTACTGTTTTAATATCTATTTTGTTAGATTTCATCGTCCCAGCACGGCACTGCAGCACAACATCTGTTAAAGATATCGAAAAAAATTGCATTAAAAGATAATATATTACATAAGAAAGTAGAACAAAGAAAATACATACTATTTCCATAGACATATATTGAAAGTATCCACTTTATACACACACATTTCCGAGCACCCTACAATAGCTCTTTAAATCCAAGTTTTCGCAAGGGAGCCGTAATAGAAGCCAGTACTGAAACAAGTTTGATTCGTATTGGCAGAAACGTCACGCGATCTTCTAAAACTAGAAAACGCTATCGAAGGTGGCATACGGGGAAATATCTTGCAATATAGCTTTCCTTGAACCGAACGAGTGGCGGTGTTTTGTGAAAAATGACGGCAAGTATAGGATAGGCACGCTAATGTCTCTAAGACACGACAATTTTGACCGACTTGTGTTCTTAAAAGATTGTCTTTGTCTGCTATTTACGTCATCCGCATAGCATTTTTTATTTATTTTACAAAAAAAATTAAGACTTCGTACTATTGGATTATGATTTAAATTCACAACTATTATAATTTTCGTGTACCTTATTACGAAAAAACATATTATAAATAGGGACCAATTTTATCGTAAGCAATAATGAAAGCTGATTTGCTTTTTCGGTGACAAATTGTGATAATAATAATGTTTATTTTAGCATCGTATCTCAGTTATATAATTTAAGTCGAACTCATTCAGAGTATATCGGTATCCTGTCATGATATTTAGCAATTATTTAGAAAAATATTCATCAATAGCAAATGGTGGAGATATTCCGTTCGCGTGCGATACCAGATACGACTTACAATCGAACAATACTCATAAAATACCAGCGAAATGTACAACAGAGCAACGACATCGCTGACACGTTTTTACGATTTATTACAATCCTTTTAACCGCAATATTTAAAAATATAAGGATAGACACGGCCGAGTGAAATATTATGGGTGGTATCTCTGCCGAAATTGTGATTGGGGTTTAGGGGACGATAAATCCACTTTATGACCCAATTTTTGTCGGATAAACAGCAAAATTTAGAGTTTTATTGCAATATTTACGAAGGTTGTTATTTCGAGGTGCCCCAAGTGTTGTGGGAAACACATGAAACGTATAAGTAAGAAATATTAACGAATGCTTTACGGAAGAGTTTTGGTAACGTGTTGCAATAAAATTGCCTGAAAAAGCAATATATTTGGGTACTATAACCAAACAAAATTTAAGAATTAATAATTAAAGTTGTGCTTTAGCTTTATATGTGTTTTTATAAAACACCTAATAAGAGTGACTATACACTCTTAATATGGCATTTTGCTTACTTAATGTTACTTAAATAAACGCAACCACGGGTAGCTAGTTGGATAAACACCAGAAACATTTAGAATATTCATTAACGTTTAACCTAACAGCGTTGGCGCGATGGTCTATCTTTATAGCTAGGGTGCATCTAAATAGCCGAGCAAAACAGAAGCCGCACGTGGAATAAGCAACCAGCAATTTAATTTCATTATTTCGTTGTTATTATTTCACAACTCATCTTTATATATACCTCAAACATTTATTAAGTAGAACAATCCGTAACTCATATCTAAATGTCACTAATGAAAAGGCTTCCAAACTAATTACTTACCAGCGCATATTCAAAGATAAAACGGTATGTTTGTGCAGTTTTCAAACACTCTAGACAGGAGTTAGACGCCTCTGTTTATTCAAGGTGTAAGTTTCGTTCGAGTACCGCCGTAATAGAGAAGTTTGTTTTGCAGTTTACTTGGTTTAATATTGAAGCGTGGATCCAGTGGCTTCAATCCTCGTGTGTACTTTGCCTATCAGCGTTATATGCATCAAAAGTGAACTGGAATTTTTATTCCCGGCACGAGAATTTACGGGGAACTAAGTTTCGTCTTTACGGTCAGTTAGACTTGCTCGGGACGAATACTAACTCCTCAGCATTGTCGAGGTCCTGTGTAATTTATTTATTCAGGAACAGGAAGAAAGGGTTTTTGAAAATCATTCTTCTTACTATAGTATATATACAATCGTACATTATACTTTCAAAAACTGACTATATGTGCTAAATTATGTATAAAGAAAACAATATAATATGCTGAATATTAAAAAGAAAATTCCGTTGAAACAGTACAAAGCTTTGTGTATGCATATATGTATTCATATGCACCGTCATTTGTTTAAAGGAAATATGCAGTGTATATACGTATATCTCGTTCGCATACGTTATATGGCTATATTAAAGCAGGAGCATGAATGGCGCATTCCCATTCCTTTCATCCACTATTGCTCGTACAAGATCTATTCAAGAGGAACCAAATGAAACTAGGTTATAAACAATACCCAGCTAAAGTAAATGAAAATATCCAGCAGCATTATCTCGACTCGTCATTGTCGCCGGCGACTCGGGTTTCATCAATAACAGCACACACATGAAGGCATCATAATTTACGTTGAATTCCGCAACAGTTTAAACAAAAAAACTTTCACTCTGATAACTTTTCATATTTTTCAACGTGGACACAAATAGGTCAGAGCCCAGAGCCGGGAACGGGCCATTGTTGCAATATCCCCAACAATGGGTAAATGGGAGCAGTTGTCAGCCAATGGCTTTGTCCAATATCTACTCGATGCATAGATCTATGGCTTCCCGCATTCAGATCTCGGTGAAAAGAAAACACCTCGTCCACATTGTGCAAGATCGAGTTTCATATCCTACCTGAGTGCATCACACTTTATTGAATATCCTAATAAGGTCTCGCGTGCAATGCCATTTGTCGTTGGACAAATCTCAAACATAGAAAAAGCGGGTCTGCTTCAATACTTTTACTGTTACCAAGAGGGTATTCGTTTATGATATTATGTTCGCTAATAATAATATTAAAAAATATTACTTCATTTAATATCTCATCGAATTACAAAAAAATCGTCAATGAAATTTGGTAAGTTTGTAAAACATGTTTATTGTTTCAGACGTGTCAATTGCATCCGTGAGAATATCATACATACACTCAAAAGTTGCAATTTCCCAGTTCCTGGTGGTTTTTTATTTTTTTGCTTAACACTTAACTTGACGTTAACAATATTTCAGAATATATAATTAAGAATACATTATTATAAACGTAATTTTAAATACATACATTCAATACTTAAGCTGCGATAATATGTATGATCAGATAACACACTCTTATAAATTGTACACGCGATGCAGATATCAGTCCATCCCAAAACACAACCTTAGCGATTCGTCCCGCAACTGATTTGAAAAATATTGAGTACCGTGCGAATGGTAGTAAAAAACCTTTATGAATAACTAGCATTAAGAAACAATCTATTTTTTAGGGGTGTATTACACCAATAACCTCTACCATCTGACTTTGCCAGTCAACTTCACAAATCATCAACTATAGGGCTAGTTTTATTCAACTAATTATTATTCAAAAGTCCCGTTAGGAAATACTTTTTGCTTTTCCCTATTAAAAACAGAAAGGAAAAGATCTAAAAACAATAATAAGCCCTGTGTAAGTGGCATTAACTATAGCTATAGACTTAAAACTTATTTTATAGATGAGAAATTGTATCCTTTAAAGCTTTTAGAATTACAATTACAATCCTATTATTAACCATCGAATAAACAATTAAATAATGAATATGATAATGACCAAAACCCAATGTTTTGAAAGCAAAAACAAATTTACGAAACATCACCAAATATGTAGGAATTATGTCAATTCATATCGAAATGAACACGTCGTAAAACAATATTGAATTGTATATTAATTTAGAATGAAAACATAACATTCATTTCTGTTATCGACAACATACAGGCACGCCCGACCAAAGCCGAATTTAATCTTGACGAGACTGTTAATTCTGTATGTGGAAATATTCTCGCATTATTACATAAATAAATGTGTGAATTTAGTATGTTATAATAATACCTTCATGAAAATCTAATTAAAATGGGTACACAAAGATTTCAAAGGATTTCAAGGATTTCAAACTTTTTGTCTTAACACGTTTTTGTAATAATCCTTGATTATTTCTAAGCAGCACATTTTTTTATAAAAATATTTGTATAAGCGATATACATATTATTAGAAGTCTTTTTAGAATTAAAGCTATCATTAAATTATTATATTACACATTTACGCACTACAATAACAATATCGATATACCCAAATAAATCTGCTTTATACCCTCATTAAGCTTATCAATCTACCAAAATTGCCGCAAAGCTGAAAGCGGCAGTTCACTAAACCGAAAATATCTTCAATAATTCACCGAAATGGCAGTATCGTCAAATAATACGAAAGGAAATACGAAGACAGTCTACGCAAATAAATGAAAATTCATCCGAGCAAACAACGCTCGAATCTTGTTCTCGTAACAAAGTAAATATCTTAACGCGACTGCCTTAGTGGCTCCGGATTTAGTGTTATTTCAATTGTAATACGATGCCTCGCGTTTACTTTCGTAACAGCATCAGAAATTAAATTTTTGGTTTGTTCGGATAATTTTATGCGGATTTTATTGGAAGCAACCCACACTTACAATATTGTATAAGATGATATTAAAAATGTTGCATAAAATGTAATTTAAATAAATCATAATTAATACGTGATTGCTAAAGTGTCCTTGGATTATTAATTTAAGTATTTGATGTAAAATTTTCAGTTATTATTACAGTTTACGTACGATGCATATTCAAAAGAGAGACTTTACATGAACACTTTGACTTTTGACGTCCAACCTTACTGACTGGTAAGTCCTTCAACTAGTCGAACATCCTTCTTTTTTGGTTCAGAGGAAAAATACCTATTTTCTTTATACATATTTAAAATAGTCCACGATTGTGTAAACAGGAATGAAATAAAACAACTTTTGCGAAAAACCTAAAGAGTTATTGTATTTGCAAGCAATTGCTGTAAATATAAATAACCAGGCAATCCTAAACAAAATTCTTCTAATAAAAATGAGCTCGCTGTCGTTTTAATGAAAAATATAAAACAGTGTAATTTATCATGTTAAAGTAGCTTTATATTGTAGATTTATTCATCCCCTGATAGCGGAGGGCGAAGATCATATAGCTTCGTTTACATTTTCAGATTACGAAGTATGGAAAATATCATAGAGTTTAAGGTTTTATTATATTTACAACGTTGTATACTATTCATAATGTGTGTATATATTTATTTACACAAGAAAAGGTTAAAGGCACTACTTAACGAACTCCAAAGCGACGGAACGAATCTTAAAGATTTTCCTGTATTATATTAATTTTATCTATACTTGTTGTATCATCTACAATAGGTTTAATAACACACGTAGAGCTGAGATGGTTTCAAATATGAGTCAAGTAATTGAATAGTTCGTAGTGCTAACAAAACAAAAACTATAACGTATATTTTCTTGTATAACTTAGTGATAGAACTGCATTTTTAAAGAAAAACATGTTATTAGTTGCATAATATTCATTAATAAAATTAAATTTCAAAACTACGTAATGACCGTCCTAAAAATAGAAACATGTTTAAAAAATATTAAATACAAAAGAAAACTTGCGTGACTTATCATACTTACCTGTAGATATTTTAACAATTTGCAATTCCAACGATCACCAAAGACACTCCACACTACGGCATAGTAAATAGACTTTAAACTAGTTAATATAGTTTATCTTGCCCCATGACTAACGAGATGTCTGCACGCTAATACAAATGATCCTACATTTTGAATGTTAAACGAATATTCGATGATAACCCCTAGGTGCCTTCTGAAGGCAATTTCACGCCACGTCGTCGTAGGCCTCTTGTGTAATTCATTCAGCGACTTTAGGCTACGTTGAAATATTTTGTATCTACGTTATTTACATAACAGATGATGTAATTTTCTAGGTAATCACAATTTGTAGTGTCGCGTTGTAGGTATGCTTGGGATTGATGATAGTAAGCGAAGCTGATTCTGAGTGACGAATTACCTACATTGTACATGCTAGAATTATGAAACAAAGATTTTTGATCTTTTACATTTGATAGTATGGACTGGTGAGTGGTGAGTCACCACCATTCAATATTAGCTAATGTTTACGTCCTATATGAATTGCCACTATAACATGTTTGTTGAAATATAAAATACTAGCAGCTGCCCACGACTCCGTCCGCGTGGATTTTCATATACACTTTGATCCTCCCCCCCTTTTAACCCTTTTTTCCAGTTAAAAGTAGCTTATGTTCTCTCTCAGGCTCTAGACCATCTGTGTACGAATTTTTTTTAATCAGTTCAGTAGTTTTAGCGTAATGAAAAGACAGACAGACAGACAGAGTTACTTTCGAATTTATAATATTAAGTATGGATAAAATGTTATTCATTCAATGCTTAACAAGAGGTACATGTAGTTGTTTAACTGCCTATTTACAGATACAGTTTTTGCGTAAAATGTAGTTAAATATAGTTATGCTTCTTTTTTTTCACAAGTATGAAATACTGTGAAAAGACTTCGAAAGTTCAAGGTGCTAAAAATATTCTGAAATGTATATCAAAAATAATGCTTCTCTTTCTTCTCGTAAACATAACAAACGCAAGCATGGCTTCTTGCAAAAAATAAATACTAAAATAAATTCTTCCGCCACCTAATGAGGTTTCGTTTAATTGCGATGAACGTAAGCAAGATAGACCAGCACCACAACATATTACACAGCACAATTAAACCACTGATACATTACCCGCAACCGTCTGACAAACAAAACATATTGCTGTGAAATTTCAACCATTACCTCTCAATTAGTTTAGTTAAGTGGAGTATACTCCGATGGAGGCACCGTGCATAAATTAGTCTTGTTAAGTGCAGTACAGGAATTTAATCCTCATATTTCGTCTGCCCTCCGGCCCGGTCTTCCTAAATGCAATAAGCATTAAACAAAGCAATTTACCCTTAATAATGTAGGGGCTAAAATTTATTATCGCTTGTACATCGTGTCGTAAAATTTTTGTACCTAGTCAGGTGGACTGGCGAAAGGTCACGTATCTAACCGTGATCTCGGATTTATAAAGAAATATCGTACTATTATAATTTTAAAATGGGCTCAAATAAAAGTATCCTATAACGAGTCTATTTAAAAATGTGAATAAATTAAAAAGTAAGTTGTTAAAAGTTTCAGGTACCATAATTCAAGGGACCTTCTAAGGCGTGTATTTAAAGGAAGAAAATTAACTTGCAGATTCAAGACGGTGAATTTTGGAGGAGGCAACATTTAAATGTTGGTATACCTTTTTTATTTAGAAAGGTTTTATATAAGAACATCTTTCCGATAAAATAAAAATTGTGTTCATCCAAATAAAATTATAATATGTTTAAAAATTCAACAACAAACAATGGCAAATTTCTTCTGCTACTCAAAAAAAGTAATGTCATCAATGTTCAAAAATAGAATAAAGGAATATAGCCTAGAATAATGATGATTCGAAAGCTTTTTTTTTAATTTTCTTTACGAACCTCCTCCATTCTGCATCATAGACAATCGCAACTTTTTAACTGAAAAGCAGGAGAGGTTGAAGCCTCTTTGTATTGTGCTAGTTGTAATTTCCTCGCAGACGAGCTCGACGACAATCCCGACTTATCTTTGTTCCTTGACTACACTTTCCCCTGGGCTGTATATTACAAACTTGTGTCTTCAACTGTGTAGTCCTTTTGCGGTATTAAGAAGGTTCAATCTCGTACGGTA
>JADANM010005989.1:6454783-6488554 GCA_026213755.1 Eurema hecabe
AACGGGAAGTAGCGGGAAAATCTATTTGTATGAAAAATCTAAACTGCTTAAGTTAGACGTTTAAAATTTAGCATGCAGGTACCTTAGTAAATTTAAAGGTTAGTTGCAACAGGATATTGTAAAATGCCCACGGGAACGGGGGAAAGCGGGAAGAAAACATTGGGATGAAAAAAATAAAAATCTAGAAAAAGGATTTTAATTCTAAGTTTATATGAAAGTCCACGCGGACGGAGTCGCGCGCAACAGCTAGTACTATTATTACTATTATGCGAGGGAAAAGCAATACCTCCTATGCATCAAATTAAAGAAAAAAATGATTACGTCTGATTATATACGCAATTAATTCTTAGTAGGTTTTTTTTGTTTAATGTGCCTAACAAATTAAAATGATTACAATTTATTAATGATCATATGTAATTTATTATGACAGAGATAAAAAAAACCAAAACTGTGTGTATATTTATTTATAATGCTTACGAGAATAACCTTAACCTTAGAGGTCAGACAATATTTTAAATGTAAATTACCTATGGTTAAAATATAATGTTCACATAGACAATGCTTCATAATATGTATTCCATCACTTCGCAATAAATATATTCATATATTTTTTACAATATACACCGCTAAGCCGTTTGTTTTTATGTGTGTGTTTCATATAGAAACTACAAAGTACTAGTTGACTAGCAATAATGACTTGAAAACTTAACATTACATGAAAAACGAGAAGTGAAAAAGTTATTTTCTTTTTATTCGTACTTTTCTATTTAACTTATTCAAACAAGTTATGTTTCATATAGAGATAAGTTCAAAAATATAAAAATTACGGAATTTTTATTTAAAACTGTTTATTTTCGGGGAATGGCTGAAGTTATATCGGACTCGAACTATTGACATTTGTTTTCATTTTCAGGCCACAGATGGCGCATACACAGAAAATTTTTGACTCCAGCATTTCACTTCAACATTTTGCAGAATTTCTTACCAGTGTTTTTAAATAACGAGAAAGTATTGCTGAAGAAATTAAAATCGACTTATTGCGATGGAAAGGCGTTTGACCTCTTTCCTATTATTGCACTTACTGCTTTGGATAACGTTATGGGTAAGACGAATATTATGTAGCTATGAAAATTTTACTGCATACAAAAGTTTACTCACTTGACCAAATCTTAGTAAATTTTAAGCCTTCCAATCTTCGAATTTCTAACTAAGATTCGTGAAATTGATTTTTAGAGGTTGTTGTTCCCAATCTCAATAAATATCTCATGTGTTAACCAAATGATCCTATTATAAAACGAACACACAATCAATACGCTATACCAAGTTCTATCATAGAACAATCAATAAGGATAAGGTTAACATTATAATAAGAACATTTTCTTGACCAACAGAATCCATAATGGGTGTGTCACTACATATACAAGAAAACTCTAACTCGAAATACGTGAAATCCATTGAAGAGTAAGTATATTTATAAATTTACTTTAATGCAAAAATTATCACTTTAATCTATTCGTTACTTAAATTCCTTTTTACAAGCTGTTATTTAACTTGCAATGTTTTCCTTTAGTCTTAGTAAAATACTGGCTATGAGAATGCGAAATCCATTAATGGGTGAGGACTCGATATTTAAAATGACGCCGTACAAAACAGTTCAAAATAAAGCATTGGATATACTTCACGGGCACACCAAGAAAGTAATCGAAATGAGGAGAAAAGAACTTGAAGATGCTAATATAAACACTTTAGATGGAAACGAATTTGGTAAATATTCAACATAAGGCTTTTAACATTCGATTATTCATTAAACCATGTATTTTATGAGTTTCTAACCGGTTCTTCTTTGTAGAAACTGTAGAAACTGCCTTACCATTCGAGGATTCAGAATTTATTATGTGTCAACTACTTGAATAACAAGTAAAAATTTAATCTTACAGGTTAAAATGTTAAAAACCGAAATTCTTTTTTGCTTGATTTTGGAACAATTTTAGATATTAGATAGGTACATTTAAATAAAACTGCTTTTATTACAGGTATTAAAAATAAATACGCATTTTTGGACTTATTGCTTTTATCTGAAATCGATGGCCGAAGAATTGATGACGAACATATTCGGGAAGAAGTCGACACATTTATGTTTGAGGTAAACATAATATAATGCAAAATGAAGAAACAGTTTCAAACTTAATTAATTATAGTATCTGTAAACTAAATTGAAAAAATTGAAAAGTATACCCAGTCGGACCATTAAATATAATTGACTATTCTAAATATCAGTATATATATAATTCATAATATTCTATTCTATATATTAGTATCCAAAATAACAATAATTTTACTGTGGTCACCTATTGATTTAATTGAAATATTATTAGTTTCCTTATTTATAAAAAAAATAGTTGAGACCTACTGTCGTGGTTATTCCTTTTATTTATAAAATACGATCACTATATTCAATTCCAAAAAACAACTACATTAATTGTTTTATACATGAATATAATAATTACAACGTAAATATGTGTAAACGTGCTATTGCAATTATTATAATTGATTTCTTATTTAAATAAGATTCTATAACGTATGTGTATTTAATAAATTGCTCGCATTTCTATATATGGACCACTTACGTAATAATAGGTCTTTCGTTTTTGAATTCATGATTAAATTAATATAATACATATGATTAATTATTTCATGTGCATACAATCAATATATTTATATATTTATGCTTTATGTATCAACTAGTGGATGTAGACTGTAAAGCCACGCAAAACAATGGCCGTGGTGTGCATCTTAGCCAAAAAGTAGCCACATCTATCTATTGTTTTCGTGCCTTACCACCTAAATATAAACTGTGAAATTCTCAATTCTGGGCATTTTATTTAGAATCATTTTACAAACAAAGCTTTTAATATATTTTCAGGGACATGACACAACTACATCAGGCATAACTTTCGCGTTATTTTGTTTGTCGAAACACGAAGATATTCAAGAAAAAATACTAGCAGAACAGAAAGATATACTAGGCGAAGATTTAAATAGAGATCCAACTTACAGGTAACCAACCTTTTTGTCCTTTTTTTTAAGAAAATTTTTACCCCTTTTCCCTCTAAGGAAAACTTACTTTAACACCCATGACCAAATCTGCCTCCTAGTATTGAATAATAAGTCCAAATTAATTTAAGTCTATTGGTTTGTTCCTACCTTCATTACACTCATAACCAAACCATGATGTCTATCTGCTATCATGAGCTTGGAAAGTATATATTGTCAGTGATTGTCCTATTCAAGAAAGTATTGTTTCTTCAGCGAATTACAACAGATGAAATACTTGGACTTGGTAATCAAGGAGTCGTTAAGGTTGTACCCGTCTGTGCCATTGATAGAAAGGCTCATTACAAAAGACAGCGGTAAGTTGGCTTTTTGATTCCGTGAGATAGATAATATGTATCTAAGTATATACTTTTGCCAACTGTAGTTCATATATACTTTTTAACAGCATTGTGTTACAAGAAGTCTTCGAGTTTCGCCAACACAATCCCAGTCCTTATTTTATTCCAATTACATAATATAATAATAGATATCATAGATACCTATAAATAACGTTTATTTCTATTCTTAGATTATGAAATTAATCTTTACACTGTTAAAAAGTAATGAAAAAAAAACAAAACAAAAACTCGAGCTGCAACTTTTGATAACTAAGTGTAAGATGTGCTAAGCTTTACAATCGTAGGAAATGACATTATAACTTATATTACGTTCATCATAATTCAATGCTAAGAGACCCACTATTAAGTCACAAATATACAATAATAATATCTCAATTACCTATTATACAGAATTAGCAGGAATGCGAATCAAGAAGAATACATCGGTTATTATGAACATATTCCACATGCAAAGAAATCCAGAGCTATACGATGATCCATTAGAATTTCGCCCGGAAAGATTTGCTTCGGCTGCCTCTAATTCTGGCAAAAATGCTTTTAATTGGCTCGCTTTTAGCGCGGGGCCCAGAAATTGTATTGGTAAGAAGTTTTGCTTTACGTAAATTTAAAAAGATATTTAAAAATTTACTGTTTCAGGCAGTGATTATCGTGCGTGATTAACTATTAGAGGTGTTTCAGGGTGAACCATTATTTTTCAATGCCTGTGAATTGTACGCGTGCCTTTAATATATTCTCAGTGTACCTAGTATTTAAGAAAATAAATCCAACTTTATCAGGTCAATCCATCAACATAATTGGAAAAGTTTAATTTTTGAATAGCTTTAATTTTCGATATAGCATTCCAATGATAGTAATCCTAAAAAATATAAAATGCTCCTATTTTTGAAGTTCTTACACCGGTTCAAATGTTATCACGCTAATCACACAATCATTTATGAACTGCCAAATCGAAAGTTCAATGTTGCAGTATTACTTATATTATTTTAATAATAATTATTATTATAGGTCAGAAGTTTGCTATGATGGAAGTAAAAGTGACCGTGGCGGGAATTGTGAAAAACTTTAAATTGTTACCAGTTGACATGGAACCGGCATTATGTTCAGACCTCATTTTAAGATCTGAAAATGGCGTACAAGTCAAACTAGAGGCGAGAACATGAACTTACTATATTTACAGCACTCTAATTAATAAAGAAAACATAACATTGGATTTAATAAATAAAATCACATCTTGGTATAATTGACGTAGTTAGTTATAGTACTTATGATAATAATATTGCCATGGGTTTTATAAAAATTAAAGTAAATTATGATAAGTATGGCTAGACGAATTGTTGCAAACACTAAGTATACGCATTTTATATTTACAATGATTTTGTTAAAAGTACACTTCTAAGATAAGTTAATTAATAAAGTTGTTAAATTTATATATTTTTTATTAACCTTGGGTTCTTTCTTTCTTATATTGTAGCATTAGCGTCTAGCTTTTTGCCAATGTCAATGTAATAAGAGGCAACGTGGTCAAGATAAAGGTCGATAAGAGTCAAGTAAAATCGTCATTTAAGTCGTCTTTAGTCGAGTCAGTCAGTCGTTTCGTTCTGCCCTTCGTAAAGTGATAGTGAACTTTACGAAGAACTTCGACGAATCTTGGAGCAATCGCAACGGCGCTACTATGCGCTCTCAAATGAATTCTTCATTTCTTGGACACTTATTAGCTAGTTTACTGCACGATTCACTATCACAATCAAACATTAAATCACTTTATGCACCAAAAAAGGAATATTCAATCGAGATTACAAATAGACGCCGCAAGATTCCCGCCAAAACTCCTAACCTTAGGTTACAACTTACAAGTCTAATTATATTTGTTAACATTAAAGGACAATTATTAGAGGGCAAGTTTTTATTCTAAAGGACTCCGTTCTTAAACTGGTTTTATTAATTCAATAAAAACGTTAACAAGTTTTTAAACTAGCTCCTTTTTATTGGAATCATTAACATTGTACATCCTTTGTACATTTCCGTTTATCATTGTTTTTTTTTTTTGCTTATGCAACGGCCAAAAACTTGCAGTGCCTAGAATCAAAACTTTTAAAGATTCTAGTTCATTCAGGTTTTATTTATCTTGAATTTAATCGCAATACTACAATCTTTATTTTTGCTCTATCAATGGAAAGATTTGTGGCGGTTAGTAAGGCGATGCTTTTCTTCACCTTTTAAATGAATAGCTCTACAGTCGCAATAAAACTTTCAATGCAACGAAAAGAAATATTTTGTAACTAGCAGTACAGAATGGTATAGCAATATAATGGCTACAATGATACTATAATATAATAGATATGTTATACCCATACAAACCAACCGAAAAAAGTGTGCCGCATAGCAACGGCAGCATACATACATACAAGTCAAAACGATAGAAAAGATATAGATGATAAAACCAACAAGAAAAAAAGAGATAGTTTTGTCAGTTGCGCTTCAATGCACCGGCAACCAATCACCTTAAAGTAAGACGTCCTAATTAGGATGTTTTACGTCTTTCAAATTATGCGCTTATAACATATTTTTTAATTTATTATCATTGAATGGCTCTATCGAGCAGTCGCTTGAAGCATCTTGCATCTTATTCTAGCTTTATTTTTTATAGGCTATCTATACCCTATACTCTATTTACTTTTTGCGACTGTGGTAAATGTCAGTTTCAGATATGAGATAACATGTATTATTAATTTTATGACATTTGAATTGTCATTTGACTTTTATTTTCTTGTGTGTTTATTTTTGATGTTTTCAAGAATAAATCTAAAGATTTATCGTTTCCTCAAGAAGTTTTCTATACGTTCTAACTATAGTTAAACTATACAAACCATTTATTTAAAATGACTTCCGACTCATTAACACTTGCGCGAAGAAAACTCAATGATGTTTTATCTGATAAATCCACGAAATATTACAACCACATGAAGCAGTGGTTTCGAATGAAACTTACAAAAGAGGAGTTCGATATGGAAGCTCGGGCTATGTTGACACCTGAACAAATTCATTACCACAACGACTTCTTGCTGGCTTTATTGAACAAAGTGGAAGGTCTGGCTGAAACGTCGATAACAATTGCTCAAGAAAAGGCCAGTTCACACAATAGGAACAGCAGACGGCACAAAAAAACGTCTAGATCATCTGAGAAATCGAACTTTGAGCCTGCTGATTTATTAGATTATCTTCCTCAAAACTCTCCACCTGGTGCTGGTAGCGACGGTGTAAAATACGCAGCTCAGGTAACCCAATATATTTTGAATGTTATGGTTAAAAAAATTGTAAGCGAATACCAATTGCTCCATGTTATATCATACATGTACTTTTATTAATCTATTTTGTAATAACTATTAAATTTCAATTACAGGAAATATTCCTGCCTGACCATGCTTTAGTAGTAGGCCGGTTTATGTTAGCAGCTTGGGAACTTGGTTTAGAAGGTGCTGACGATGAAGCCGCTGATTTAATAGTAGCTGCAGTACAAAACTTCCTTAAAAATGTTATTAGTACTGTTGTATCTCAGAGAAAGGGGTATAAAGTCCGGAACAAGCATTTCATGTATGACGTTGGTGCAGATATGCCAAATATGTGGTTTAGAAGTAGTAACAGATTGTATGACCCCCAGAGTGATGGAAGGGTAAATGTTGATGATGGAGTGGATGCCCTTGGGCCGAGGTGTCTGCCGACTATTGATGAAGTTGAACATGCAGCTGCATATGAAATGGCTTGCAGGTTTGTCTTTTTAATAATAATAATATTAAGTTAAAGTAAATTATTTGATCATTTGTCATGGCTGATTAAGGATGAAATAGAGTTATTTCTTGTGAAACCCATGTGAGGATTTAAAATTATTTACTACATAATATTCAGGTTTGATATCTGTGTTATGTATACTCATATTATAAAAAGGTAAACTTTGTGTGTTTGTTAAATTGTATGGGGTAATCTCTGGATCTACGGAATCAATTTTAAAGATTCTTTCACCAATAGAAACCCACATAAATGCCGATTGTCATAGGCAATAAAAAAAGGATTGTTAACATTATGCCCAATGAAGTGGGTTACAGGTCAGGTAGGTTATTATATAAGGTATAATATAAATGCAAACTTTTTTTTAAGGATGTATATAACATTATTTTAATATGTAAAATATAATCTTGTTAAAAGCCATTGCAAAGTTTGAACAATCTAAGCTAAGAATCTAATCTAATGTAAAAGGGAGCATGCTAAAGAGCACCTGCTAATTTGTTGTATTTAAAATTTTATTCTCTTAATTTCAGTGCACCAGCTGCAGAGACCAATGATGAAAAACTTACAATAGATGAATTCTACAACACATTATTGGTACACAAAAATGTCATAGCCTGCCATTCTGTGTATGCTGTAAACATGGAAAGATTAGCTGTTATGTTGAATCATCCCAGTTATTAATTACATCTATACCTATATATTTTAATGTATGTCGTAATTTAGGATAAAAATTTGTAAATATTTTAAGTGTGTAATATGTAAGGCAATTAAAATAAGTTTAAACTATTACTTTGAGTTTTATTCAAAATTAATATAGGTTTTTATAATAACAATACTCACAGTGGTCCTGTATGTATAAAATTGTTTATCTCCAATTATATATCAATTTTATTGAGTGATTACATTGGAATTAAAATATGCTCATAAAAATGATACAATGTATGAACCCGAATGTGATAATAGTACACATTGTAGAATTATATAAAATGGCATACATTTTTAACATAGTGATTTTGATAATATTCATTCAGATTACCTATGCTACCTTTAACCGTTCTTATAATCTTACGCCTCTTCTATTTTTCTACTTAAAAACCATATTCGCACATCAAGGCATATTCTAAAAAAATAATTATTATAGAAATCGATTTAGCTCTCATCGAGTTATTATGCACTTAGTAACAACACATTTGAAGATTAATTCATATATATTAAATAAATTTTATTATCTTATATCTTCTACAACAAATGAACAACTTACATTAACAATTAAAACTGTACAAGAAAAATAAACTACCAAAATAGTTAGGACTCTGATCGCGTACTAGACATTAGAGGTGACGTTCCTGGCTCAGATGGTGACTGGACTATAACACTGGGCAATGCTCTCGAAGGCCTCGGTGAAGGGGTTTGTCTATGCTCCATCTCTATGTCTTCTGGTTGTTGTGAAACTCCAAGCAGCCGCCATTTTTTCCACGCAACATAGCCAAGTAAAGCCAACGTAGCTGCTACTATGATACTGCCTAAAGTAACTCCAGTCATCGATGCCGTTGACATTGTATTCATACCTGATGAATTTTAATTTACTTTTGATTAATATAACGTAAAAACATAAAAGTTCTTTGAGGCTCGAGTTAGTTCGTAACAGTTGCTCTTTGACGCAAAAACTACTGGATGGATTGGGTTGAAGATGGGCATATAGGTAGATTAGAGCGAACGAAACGAAAAGTCGAGTCGAAAAGTTGGGATTTGTTGTTTTGGAGAGGTCGATCAAAGATAGCGTAAGTATTGATAAAAGAATCTATTACGATTTATTATAATCTATAGGTACCTAGGTATATTATAAAGAAGTAAAGTTTGTGTGTTTGTTAAATTGTAAGGGGTAACGGAATCTACTGAACCGATTTAAAAAAAACCTAGGATAATTATATCCAACAAAGTAAGCACGGGTCTGCTAGTCTTAATACCTATATATAAATTACGTGTCACGTAACACTTTGTTTGTTCGAGATTGACTCGCTAAACTACTACGCCGATCCTAAATGAAATTTGCACACCGTGTGCACTTTGATCCTCCGATAAGGTCGATCTTAAGATAGGATAGCTTACATCATAATCGGGCGGGTCGCTAGTAATTTATATAAACTAATCTTACCTTCAATCTCCACTGAAATAGTGTCAATATGCTCATTGCCGTCCTCCATTCCCGCACCGCATATCCACAGGCCAACATCCTCGGCTTTTACTTTACGAATGGTCACGCAACAATCACCTCTGTCTAGACTCTTGTTAGAAGGAAAGAAATACTTTCCGAGAATTGCGCTGAAATCAAATATTTAATATGCCTAGTTAATTACTGATAAAATATACACTATTCCGTATCTTTTCTATCTGCATTTCAAATTCCAGCCAAAAATATTTCATAGCTGTTACGTGAAGCAATATCAAAAATCCATTTATATTTAAAATTAATTTGCCTAAATTAGTTTCGCTCATCAAAGTGCGGATTTAAATTGCCAGATAATCAAATAATATAAATTGAAAAATTTATTTGAAAACAATATAGGTACTAAAAATACCAATAGTTCGTACTTACTTTGTCTCTGTAACTGTCGGATCAATGCTAAAAGATTTACCATTCGGAGGTTCGAATCGGCAATAGCTCAGTGGTATAAATCCAGCTGTAGTTGCACACGTTAAAGTAATACTCTTCTTTATATTCGTCGTAATAACCGGCTTCACTGCAGCCAGCTGATTGACAACCCTAACTTGAATACGCTTTATACTTTCCAAACGGTGAGCCTTTCTTCCAATATGACATTTCCATTCCCCACTGTCGTTTTTAGAAGCCTTTATTTCATGGACGCATTGGCCTGCATGTACACCCAAGTCTGTGAAACTATAAATTAGGACGGTACTTTATAATAATCACAATGACCTTACATATCTTAGTGACTGGATGGATACATTATTTTGTTTGTGTGTTCTTAAGTAAAAAGGCAATCGTTACTAAATAAGTTGATAAGCAACAATATATGTACTAGATAAAGATATACTTACGAAAATCTTGCCCCCGATGGATCAACAAATCCACAATACGTCATTGGATAATCAGATTTACACTGGATTTTTATTTTCTCCTTTTCAAAGGCGAGAATCGTCTCCTCGCCATCCACATCGATTATTCTATAAGCTAAAACAATATTTATTAACTTTCGTGCTCATATAAATAATCAAGGTAAGAAAGGAAGGAATATAATACCATTATTTATCCATAAAAACTGTAATAAACAAAAAAATAAAGGCGTTAACTTGAGAGACCTCATCTTCGACTGTCAAAGCAATTAATACTATCATTATAATTACTCCAGCTACCCTCGGATTTATGAGATTGATACTCAGTATCAACAGGTCATTTCTTATAGCTTTTGATAACACGAGAACTATTGACATGGTTAATTGTACTACATGTTTTAATTATTATTTTATCTGTTATTGCAATTTGAACTAGATTGTGGTTCAAATTACATCTTAAAGGTCTTATATCAACTAAATCGCTTTAGAATATGATAATATAACTGATGAAATAGTAAAACCCTTACCTACTGAAGTTTTATAGTTAAAATTCTAAATTAGTTAATTAGTTTTGATCGGTACGTATACAAAATATCCCTCAGAGTTCATATAGATACTTCTTACAGGGATACCGGCTAGTAAATAACTTTTATGGCCTAATATACCCACTATTTTTATTTTAATCACAATTATGTAAATAAAGCTACGAGTTTTATGTTGTTATTTACGGGGGCTGCTATAATATATAATATAATTTTTTTTTAAATAGGAATAAATAGATAGGAAAATAGACATAAAATTATAAGTGTATGGCTAAGGCTGGCAACACGTTCGTGAGTCCCTCGCCAATGTTATGGGCGAAGATGGTTACTTACCATCCAGCTCGATTGCCGGCTTTTATATAAAATAAAAAAAAGTGTAGATTTCATTAAAATTTATGCCGACCGTACCGCCAAATGGACCGATGACAAAATATTAAATCTAATTATAATAAAAATAAAATAAAACAAAACATATTCTATTCACATACACTTTATAATTCATTACATTATTGTACATTCACACAGTCACACTACCATACAGAGTTATCTTAACTCTCATTTTCTTCTATTTCTGTTTGTTTTGATTCTACTACTTCTCTCTTGTTTATCTGACGTCAACTCTTGTTGCAATTTCTTTAGCATTTGTGGAGTTATTAGTCCCTGCAAGAAAAAAAACTATATAATAACAATATAAGCCAAAAAGGGAGAAACAAACACAAAAAATAGTTTTTGAATTTTTTTATTTAAAAAAATCAATGTTATGAAAGTCCACTTATAAGTCTAGTCTTTAATTCAAAATTACTGTCAATTTGTGTGTTTACGCCTTAATCCTGGATCGATTTAGTTGCAGATTAATTAAAAAAAGAGACTATCTGAGCGTCGTCCTAAGATTAGGATTAAGGTTATATTAAATCATAGTTTGTACTTTGTAGCATCAAGCTCAAGCTATCATAAAAGGTTTTATCTATATAAGGTGGTCTTTTTTAAGCCATCCAAGTGTAAGAGTTAACTCGTTAAAAAAATATAGTTAGTCCATGCTTATTATTTTATTAACTTAAAAAAATAACTACCTTCGCTACAAGCATTTCAGAAAGCTTTCCCTTTGAATCTTCTCCCCGATGCATGTGAGACATTTTGCCTGTTTTCCTGCTCGATCCAACTTCCTCCAACTCAGAACCGTCACGAAGGGCTTGATCCGAATTTCTTAGCAATCTGTATATACAATATCAATTAACAAATTGTTATATATTTAATCATACATTTTGACGCAATTTTTCCTTAAACTTAGTAATTTGTTTAAGAAAAAAACTCGCAACACATTTTTTTATAGCTGGAAAACAAGCAGAAGGGTTACCAGATTGTGTATAACTACTTTCATCAATGCGTCTTTCTTACAGGTCATGAAATGTGTTGCCATTTACCTGGTAATTTGGAAGATTCCTTGCTGTATTATAGCATCCAGCTCTGTCTCCATTTCTCTAACTAATTTAACGTCGGGGAACATATCAGGAAATCGATAACTGTAAAGAAAAAATATGTCATAAAAAAGGTTTATAAAATCCTGGGATAACTTGGAAATATGACCAAATAAATCCCTGTCTAATTTATTCAAAACATATTGGTATTTTTGTATGTATTCAGTATAGAATTGTAACATAGCACTTACCTAAGCCACAAATACAATTCTAGAACATCAAAAACAGCTTCCAAATGTACTAAATCCATGATAGTCTTAGGCGCAGGCAGCGGCCAGTCCACTATATTACTTAACCAGTTCTTCGTTAGAGGCTCGTTGCGACTGTATTGTCGAACCATCTATAAAAAAATAAAAAATATGTATTATTAAGAGAATTAAATAAATAGTTGAAGTCTTTGAAATAATATAAAAAACAATAATAATAATTTGAATTCATCAGTCCTATCAAAAACTAAAGACAGTGTATAAGTGTATATAAGTATGTATAATCTATATTATGTATTCATAGTAGTTATTTAAATAATAATTTGATAGATTGCAGCTGAGGACAGAAGTTACGTTTATCATTTAGTAAAAAAATAATTAAAAAAAAACATTTCTTAACAGATTAATACAGACTGGAAATATCCCCTTTGATTTTAAATTGAGTAATATAATGCTACCAACTCTAAAATAAAGATTGAGTAATCTAACATGTTACCAGTTCTAAAATATAGTTTTAACACTATAATATGTTTCCCGCCCTTAAGTATAGATTGAGTACTACATATTTCCAGATTTAAAATTTACCAGCTATGTTATGTTACCAGCCCTAAGATATACACTGACTAATAAATAAACATAGTAACCTTAAGAAAAGTAGCGCACACGAAGGGCAGCTTGTTGTTGATGGGCGCGCAGCAGAACACGTAGCGCGCGCGCAGCGGCAGCGGCACGTGCTGGATCATCTCCGCGAGGAACTTGAACGCCTCCGTGTTGCACATGAAGTACAGCGAGTCGTCCACCGTGCACAGGTGGACGAATATATCCTGAATAATTCAATATTATTTGTCAGAGAAAATGTGTGTTTACCCTATACACACATTTTTTTTAATATTTTAAACGCCTCTATAAGTCCATAATAGTGTCTAATAAAAATAAAAACACTTCCTTCAATATTGTATGTGTATTTAGTTTAGATTAGTTAAGTGACATTCATGTTATTGTTATATTATTGTTGATAGCGAGACGGCAACGCAAACAAAGATTTGACTCGAAGTCGTCTCGTTCATGTGGGAACGAGACAGATAGATAAAGATGGCGTATCTTGATTGGCCGCATATTGATAAATTTGATTTTTGTGTTAGTTGTGTGTAATTTTATTTAGGAACAAAAAGGACAATTGTCATTTTTTTAAGTACCGATATATCCAACTATATCCTTTCCTACTAATATTATAAATGTAAAACTTTGTGAGAATGTATGTAATAATCTCTAAAAATTGCTGGTCTGATTTAGTTGAAATTTAGTAAGTAGATAGTAGATACCATTGATTAACCTAATATAGGATACTTTTATCTCGATATTTCCCTAGGAACGAAAACTGCGTGAGTAAAACCGTGGGTAGTAGTAAAAAAAAATTTACCATCAGACTACTTAAGCTGGCGTGAGGTAGATGATAGGCATACAGCTCCATCTGCTCGGATGTGGGATGCAGGCCAGCCTGCGTCACGGGATCCGGAGGCTTCGATAGTAATGTCTTTAGTGTTGGAAGATCTTCTGGTTTGAATGTCGTTACATATCCTGTTTCCCATGCACTTCCATATCTGCCTGCTCGACCTTAAATCAGAAAATATAAATATTTCCCTCAAATCTCCTGATTTTAATATAATATATACAAATTACATGTCACGTTGTTTATCCGCGATTAACTCGTATATTAGTGAATCGATTTTTAATTCAATTTGCAGCGTGTGCAGTTTAATCCAACTTAAAAAATAGCTAGTAAAACAGGAACCGACACTACGCGCGTAAAACTAAAAATATTGTAGGCTTTAAAGTGTCTTTAGACAATGCTTTGGATAAAATATTAATAACTAAAATAAAGCAATGTTTTGTCAATATACCATAGTTCTTTTAATAGCTTTGCGATTTAACTAGTGTAACTATAGCCAAAAATAAGTACAACATTATGAAAAAACATACCAGCAATTTGCAATGCCTGAGAAATACTTATCACATCCATTTCCTTATCGCCATCTTCATTAACTACTGGCTTTATTAGGGAATAAAATATTATTCTTCTAATACTCCTGAAAGTAGAATACAGTGTTATAAAATAAAATTCAAAATTTATGTAGCATCACTTTTGTTAAATTCACAAACATTGTATGGTTTTTTTTACATTTAATCAATAAAAAAGCATATACCGTCGAATTGATCAACCTCGTCCTTTTTTTCAAGTCCGTTAAAAATTATAAGCTCTACAAATGTTGTATTTATATAGTAGTTGATAAAAATACTTTATACATATAACATATGTATACATACATAAATCCATATAATAATAATAATTGTATCTTATTTTATTCACGCCGCGCCGTAGCCGTACCTTATTACCCTACATTCTATACCTCTCATTTTCTTGCTTAATAACCATCCACGTAAAACCAGGAATATTTGAAAAAAGAATCATGTAAATCGGTTCAGCTGTTATATTTTTATTATAGATATGTAAAAGGACTTACAAATTTATACCAAGGCCAATAGCATCTGTAGCCACCATAACTTTACATGAACTGTCGGGATCATTGAACTTATTTGCTTGTGCTAATTTTGTTCCTGGAGGCAAACTTCCATATATAACTGCCACTTCATGACCCCTAAAAATAACACAGTATTAAGTCTTACAAAACTTATGTTTTAATTAAATTGGACACAAAGCACTTTAACAAAGAATAAAAAGATAAACAAAAACTACGAATTTCGTATATTAAGTTGTCATAGATTAAGACATTGCTAAGATTCAATAGTAAAAACTAGCCAAAACAGACTAAAGTCCTTAATTTCCGTCCTATGCATTTGTAAAGTCTGACAGACATCTTTAACGGACATAATGCAGCAAATTATTTAATCTTTATTAAAACTTTAAAAATTAATAACTAAAATTGCAAGACCTAAATGATACCTGCCTCAACAGGAGACTGACCTCTGTTCTATCGCTCGACTTACACTATATATGTCGTTTTTATTGAAGCATACAATACAATCTCCTGCTCTAACATTGTCTAGCGAGCCTAGTGACGAGTCTTCCACTTTTAATTCTGTTAGCCTTTTGTATGTTCGAATCTGAAATAAATGTTTATAATCTTAATTACAAATGTAAATGTACAATTGGCATTTTTATGGTCATGAAATTTTTTAGTTTTCACAAGGTGATAGAGGCATGCTTTTAATGCGCCCTGGTGGTACAACATTTTGAAAAAAATGGGCGTCAATTAATAGTTTTACAGCTAAATACTCATAAGCAAATCAAATTTAAGCACCCCTCAAGTCTATTAATTTTAAGAGATGTTTTTAGCGATATATCAAATCGGAATGGTTTGAGTTGTACTTAAATTTGAATAGCATTTCAGTGTTCCGGCATTAGAGATGTCAGTGTTTCATTCGGTAAGCGAAGCACCATAGCCAAATGTTCCAAAGACGAATCTTCTAAATATATTAATTAAAATATATTTGACTTTGATTTTGATCAGTAACTGCCATATAAAAAATAAAATTTAATTACCTCCATTTCTTCACCAGTAGTATTACAGATTTCTTCAACTAAATTTATAGCTCCTGCTTCACCACATAAGTGTATCTCGTCAGCTTGTAAACCTAAATTGGCAAAACATTTATTAAATATATATTTTTGTATTATTGTTTTTTAATAAGGAATTAGAATCATAGTAATTGAAAACTTACCCAAAACTGCTCTCGTCCAGGCCCAACCTCTCCCTCGGTCACCGATCATTTGAATTTCATCTATTATAGCTACTTCATCTGCAAAAAATTCTAATATTTATATTCCACTACAATGTAGTGTTTTTTTTTCATAAATATTTAATTAATTGATAATTATCATCGTATTGAGATACTATGAGTAGTATTGCTGAGTATTATGTTTAATGAAACAAGTATGAGTTCATGTTTATGGCTAGGTAGCAAGTTACAAACTGTCAGAAAGCATTATTTACAACTACCTACCTTCTTTATTATACAAAAGAATAAGAAATACCCCACTAACATTATACACAACACTACTTTACAACTATACAGACAGGGCAGATAAGGAATATTTTTTGTTTCTTGTTTTGAACATTTATTGTATGTGGTGATATCCAAGCTCCTATCTTATTACAGTGGCAAATTTCTTTCATAGCCTTTTTTATTTTACTGACATTAAAAAAAACAATACTAAATAAAACTTAACATTTTACATTAGAAATAATTATATAAGATAAAAAACTTACAAGTGTCATTTAATGAGGTCATTTCAACTGTACATGCTACATGCTTTGAAGGCGTCAATTCTGGTTCATCAAGTAAAAATGTTTGTTCATTACTTTCTGTGTTTTTGTCATTTTCACTGTCTATTAGTGTGCTATATTGTGAGGCATGCCGTCGCTCCTCACCTGTTATTAAATCACAATGAGTCCCCTGGAAGAAAAGAAGAATCTTTGTAATAATATATTATTAGATCACATTTTTTGATAGTTATGTAAATATAATATAATAGCCACATCCTATGGTTACTGTTTCTGTGATTAAAACTAAAATGCAAGGATACATGCTACCCTCTGTTGAAAGAGTTATAATAATACAATGTGTAATGACATACCTACAAAGCTTTTCTAACTTTCAAAAGTAAACCTTAAATGAATTAATCAACTTTTATCTTTATTTTATTTTATTATATATATAACACTAGTAGACCTATGACACTCAGCAACAATGTGGCTTTTTATTGGTGAAGGAATTTTTAAAATCGGTTCAGTAGATCCCGAGATTATCCCTTACAATTTAACAAACACAAACTTTACTTCTTTATTATATTAGTATAGATTATCTAATCCAATCAAATCTTTGAAATTTCAACTAACTACAATGTCAGCTAAAAACATCTATACTTTACCCGTTTATTGGATTTATGGTAAATTTCTGTTGCTAAAAGTTTGAGCGGTCCACAATAAACACCTGACTTTGCTGTGAGATACCTTTCCATGGCATGGTATGTTTTTCCAGAATTTGTCGGACCAGCATGGAACACTATTTTTCTATTCATATTACGAGCTTGTGGATACCTGAACCAATTAAAATGTTTCATTTTTGTATGGCTAAGTGATAAATGTTTAGACTTCTAGATTAAATATATACTATGATGAACTCTAACATCGGTCGGAACAGTTTTAACTAACTCGCTTCGGAAAAACGCATTTCATATTGTAGAAACTAGTTTTAACTGATGTTATATTCAGTCAATTCTAGTATTAACAAAGGCTTTAAGTAAAAACTAGTTCTAACTAGGAAAAACGTGTTCTATCTACTAACTAGTTTTAACTGTAACATATATAAATATTTTTAATTCTTTTTAACAATTATGCAATAGTATTTACCAACTAGCTGGTGTTCTTAAATCAGATATTTTCTTTAAATCTTCTAAACAGTCTAAATGAGGAAATGCTAATCTAGCATGTCTTAGAAAATATGGAAAAAGATCATCTACATGACCGGCACCTGTAACATTCCAATTAGACACATGTATTTCATTATAAAAATATTTAATAGTATCCTTTTAAGGGCATTTATTAATTATCTATTATTTATTAACTTACCTACAAGGATATCACTTATAGTTATATGTAAGTCTGGTGGTAAATCGTGTTCTAAGCAATGTCTTCGAAAAGACAAAAAAGCTTGATGTAACAACTGGTCATCTAGCCCATTTTCAGAAGCTAAAGATCTTACTTCAGCCTTTTGGTAAAATTTGTTTAAAATTTTTAATAAGTCTTGTTTTTTAAGCCTTCCAGTAAATTCTTCCCCAATATTAATATCATCAGGGTTCGGCTTAACTGGCACAGGAACAAACAACGCTGAGGGGTTACCTTTATCATGTTTTTTGGTTCTTTTGAAAACATAACCTACACTACCAAGTTTCCCTCTCCGAGGATTCAAAATATTAGTCATAAAAGGCGTCACACATGGTTGAAGCCTGTCACTACAATAAATAGTCCATATTCGTGAAAAACCTTTGTACATTGTAACTAAAAAAAATATTAGAAACTAAAATTTAACAAACCAATATGAAATTTGACACATGACTATATAAAAGATAAAAAGATAAATTATTTGAAATATACGTTTATGACAGAACATACTTTTCCGTAGACGCATACAAATTCCAGGCATTTCGCATTTGTGAAAAAAAGATTTGCTTAATAAATTATGATTCAAAAAATATTCATATCCTCAAGCCATATTCATATATCATAGCATTATTCAAAATTGATAACATAAATAATTAAATAAAAATTATACTCGAGGTTTCGAAACAAAAGGAATGACAACAAGGTATAAAAATAAAGTAAATCAATACAACAATGACTGAAATAACATCCTTATTAAGCAAAATTTAGACATGTAACATAATATAAGTCTAAATTCTGCGTATGTATGTAAGATTATTTGGACAACAGTGTACTGACACATTTACTTTTTTAATTCTGATTTCTGACATTAGTCAAAACTCAAAAGAAGACGGACGTCGGACACGACACGACGACTGAACGACTGCCAGAGATTTATTTCGGCTTAGCCCAATTTGTGGTGATTACGTTTCACATGATACAAATTACTAGATATTCGGAAATTAAACACTATTTCACAGGGATTGTTACTTAAAACAACCAACTGTCAACATGGGTAAAGCTAAAAAAGGAAAGAAAAACCAGACAGCTGAAGATGGGTAATTTACTTTTACATATGTTTTGAATAGTTGTGCAAAATTGTTTTATTACATACAATATTACTATTTCCAGTGATAGTGATGTTGAAACTACAACGATCGAAATCGCGAAGTCTGTCCAAGCTAACAAGGGAAAGAAGTAAGTTTTTGAGGTTATATATTTATATTTTAGTGCCTTTCATTTGGTGTATTAATGTATATAGAACACGTTAGAAATTCTTAAGATTTTTCGATCATATTAGGTACAGAAGTTACATACTTGCTACATGTATACAGACTCAGGGCTTATTATTATATTTCAGGACAGTCATTGCATCAGATGAAAGTGAGGATGAAAAACCTAAAGCTAAATTAAAGCAAAAGAAATCTATAGATTCTGATGTTAAGGAAGTCACAAAGAATATTAAAAATGTATCAATTTCAAATAAGTCTCAAAAGAAAAAAGTTGATATCAGTAGTGATGGTAAGTCAATAAATATTGTGAATTTGTGACATATTATTTGCTACTAATTGTATTAATAAACATTACATGCCTTATTGTTGAATGCATAAATATGAATGCATAATTAATATGATATTTATGTGTTATTATTATTATAGACAAGCCTTGATAAATTTAATGCCTAAGTGGAATTAATTTAATTACGTAATACTGTGTTTTTAGAAGAATCAGATGAAGAAGTCGATGTTAAATCTAAGAAGAACAAGAAAAAGGAAGAAAAAAGTGCATTTTCTTTATTGCAAGTTGAGTCTGGAGAGTCTGCGCCTGAGGCTCCACCTTCATCTGACGATGAGAAACCAGCACAAAAATCTAAAAAACCTCAAGATAAGAAAGAACCAGCAGGTAAAAAAGGTAAGAAAGCTAGAAGAAAAAAAGATGAGAGTGATGAAGATATTGAAAAAGTACTTGCTGAACTTGAAATGGAATATGCTGGAGTAAAAAAAGAGCCGGCACCCGAACCTGAAACACAACCACAGGAGCAAGCTGAAGAAAAAACTAAATCAAAAAAGAAACCTAAGAAAGAAGTAACACCAGAAGTAGAAAATGATGCTCAAGAAAAGGACAGTGATAATGAAAATGACATCACCATCAAGACAGCTGCACAAAAGAAGAAAGAAAAGAAGGAGAGGGAAAAATTAAAAAAGCAAGAAGCTAAAAAGAAAGAGCAAGATGTAAAAAAATCAGAACCAGCTGAAACAAAATCAGCAGCCAAGCCAGAAACTGTTGAAACCAAAACTGAAGAAGTCAAGGATACTAAAGCTCCATCAGAAGAGAAAGAGGGAGAAGGTGATGCACCTGTAGAAGGTAAAAAGAAGAAAAAGGGTGATAAGGGAGACAAGGGTGAAAAAGATGACAAAGGTAAGAAGGGGCCTACTAAAAAAACGATTGCTGCTATGCAAGAAGCATTAAAAAAAGTTAAAGAGGAGGAAGAACGCCTTAAGCGTGAAGAGGAAGAAAAAATTAAACAAGAAGAAGAGAGAGAACGACAAAGACTTGAAGCAATTAGGTTAGAAAAGGAAAAGAAGGAGAGGAAAAAGCAAAAAGAAAAGGAGAGAAAAGAAAGACTTAAAGCAGAAGGCAAATTATTGACACCCAAACAGAAAGCTGAAAAAGCTAGGGCTCAAGCTCTATTGGAGTCTTTAAAAGCTCAAGGAATTGAGATTGGATCTGAGAAGAAACCACCGAGGCCAGGAACAAGAATTAAGCCAACTAAACTAAAGACTCAGATGTCACAAGAAGCACCTGCCACTCCTATAGAAGAGAAGAAAATAGAAGTCGAAGTAAGTGATAAGCAGGTAAGACAGTTTTCAGATTCTTGATATATGTATTTCTTTAATTAGATTGCTTCATGTTAACAAATTCTTTCTTTAATTACAGGAGTCTCCCAAACCTGACGAAAAGAAAGAATCAGATACTGAATCAGTAAAAGATGCTTGGGATGCGGAGTCGTCAGAAGATGAGGCTCCACCAGAAAAACAGGAACCAGCCGCACCAGTGGCTAAAAAACCAGAATCTGCTGAAGAAAAACCAAAAGAGGTCTTTCTTATTAATATTATTATCTATTGCTCAAAATATCCTCGTTAATATCACTGTATGATTTTATATAATTTTGTTTGTATATTTTTTCTGTCAATACAGAAGAAGTGCCAGCTGTAGAATTTTTTATTAATATCTATTTTTTTATGTATATCCGATTTTTTAAATGCATGTTGCCCTTAAAATAAATAGATTGATTTGATATTTCTTTATATGAGTACATAAACTGAATTTGTAAACATTCAATAAGTTTTTCTTTTAATAGCAGGAAAAAGCAAGTTCTGAAGAAGAGGATAGTTCAGAAGATGAGTCAAGTTCAGAGGAAGATTCTGATGATGAACAAATGACCGATGCTCAAAAGAAAAGAGAACTTGTTCTCAAAAGATTAGAGGTACTCTCTCAAAACATTTATTTCTGAAGTAACATTTAATTATTTTAATATTATAATAATATTATAGTATGTTTTAGATTCAGGCAATATTGACATTTTTAATAGATATTGTGTTCCTATAACTTTTTAAAAGTTTCTAAATTTTAATATTCATTGATTGAACATAATATATTATGCCTTCATTATACCTTATTTTCATCTATACAAAACAAAACTAATTATATTCTTACAGAAACGTCGCGAAGATAACGAAAAGAACAAAGTAAATAACCCATTGCGTGCGGCAGTAGTATGCGTCCTTGGTCACGTAGATACGGGCAAGACAAAGATATTGGATAAATTGAGAAGAACAAATGTGCAGGATGGTGAAGCTGGTGGTATTACACAACAGATTGGTGCCACCAATGTACCCATTGACAATATTAAGGAGCAAACAAAGCATGTTAAAGGGGTGAGTTTACGTATCAATTAAATTGTAACTCAAATTTAAAATTCAATTTATCATACCAATGTTATAAATGTGAAAGTTGTGTGTGAGACTGTATGTGTATGGAATATGGATGTATGTTTGTTAATCTTTCGCCCAAAAAAGGCTGGATCTATGTAGTTGAAATTTGGTAGGTAGATAGGCAATATCCTGGATTAATAGGTAAAACCGCTTGGCAATGCTAGTCACATTAGTACACTAGTTACAAAATTACTAAAATAAAGTTGGTTAACTGCCGACAACAGACAGCTAGAGTATACTTTAAAGGGAACAAATTTAAAGTGAATGTTATAACGAAATTGCTAGTTTATTAAGCGTACAAGTTCTGACTGTTTGATTCTATGGGTATTAAAGGTTTTATTGATGAAATTATTATTTTAAATCAATGCATAGAGTGTAAACAACACCGGTTTAGCTTATGCGTTGCCTATTAAAAAATATATTTATATAAAATGTAATTTGATTATAGTACTCTCTGTTATTTTTATGTCTAGTAATCCTAATATTATAATTCTTTGTTTATAAATAATTTAGAATTGTCGTTCTGATAAATGCATTTGTATATTTCAGGTGAATGAAATAGCGTTTAAGTTACCAGGTCTCCTTATTATTGACACTCCTGGCCACGAGTCTTTCAGTAATTTGAGGAATAGAGGGTCTTCTCTTTGTGATATTGCTATTTTGGTAAGTTTTTTCTCTAAAATATTCTTATCAAAGAAATATTATGAGATATTATATTTCTTCTAATATTTTCTTCTGTTCAATATGTAAGTTTATTCCAAAAATCTACATTATGTGCATAAGTATCTCTGTCTATTACCACTGTGATAATTTTCGTTAAGTTTATCACAGTGGTTATACAGAATATATTTAGGTAAATGGATCATCCTTTATTTTTATGCCAAATGCCTATTTTACAACCTAAAATGTATCACTAATCTTAAAATAGTGATTAGCCACAATTCTATGATAAAAGAGCTATAATTAATTAAGTTTCATTTTTCATGTTACAGGTAGTAGACATAATGCACGGGCTGGAACCGCAAACAATTGAGTCAATAAACCTACTGAAGCAAAAGAAGACCCCGTTCTTAGTAGCTTTAAATAAAATAGATCGTTTATATGACTGGCAGAGTGCTCAGAGGAAAGACATAAGGGATATACTGAAGATGCAGCAACCTAATACTCAGTTGGAGTTTGAGAAACGTAGCAAAGATGTCATCTTGCAGTTTGCCGAACAGGTAGTTTTAGTAATCATTTTAGAGTTTTGAGAAATACAGAGAAAACTGGATTTAAACCTTGAGTGCTTATACACATATTATCTTAGCATAAAGCTTATTACTAAAAATTTAATACTGTATAATGTTTGTTACATTACTTGTATTAACTTTCGTGGAAGTATTTTGACGACAATATTTATTTATTGCGAATTCCACAAGAAGAGATATTTTCTTTACAATATATTTAAGTTCACCATTTATTAATAAATAAAACAACCTGCTTATTCCACCTAGTTAAGGAATTAACCTTCAGTTTTAAAATGTCAAACTTTATTAAGCCATTCTTTACTTACAGGGTCTCAATGCAGCTTTATTCTACGAGAACCCAGACCCTCGCACATATGTATCATTAGTTCCAACGTCAGCGGTGACCGGAGAGGGAATGGGCAACTTACTAGCTATGATCGTTCAAGCTTGTGAGGGCCCCTTGCATAAGAGGCTTGTTTTCTCACAGCAGCTTCTTGCTATTGTATTGGAGGTGAGTCTTAGACCGGAATACTGAAACGCAACTTAAATTTAAGTACAACTTAAACCGGTCCGATTTGACAATTCGCCATATAATTCTGTCAAAATTACGAGTTTTAAGGCGTGCTTAAATATAATTCGCGTTTGAGTATTTGGCTGTTAGATATTAACATTAAATAAGGAATTTTCTGATTATTTTAAAACATGTAAATCTCCTTTAATGGTGATTATTAATATATTAAATATTTTTTAGATTTACAACATACTATTTTGATTGCTTAATATAATGTATTTGAAATATTTCTTTTTATTTGTTTCCTAATTCTAAGTGTCGAAATAAAAAAAAAGAATTAAATAGTGATTATTTCTTTAGTTTTAGAAGAATGAGAGAGGGAGAAGAAAACAAACAGCAATAGTTTTTTATATTTTATTGTATACAGTATAGCGTAAAAATTTTACAGGTGAAAGCAATCCCCGGTCTTGGTACAACGATTGATACGATTCTTATAAATGGAACTCTACGGGAAGGCGACACGGCCATATTGGCCGGGACAGATGGGCCCATAGTCACACAGATACGGTCTCTGCTGATGCCGCAACCTATGAAGGAGTTGAGGGTTAAGGTTAGTGATATGTCATAATCTAAACGGTGTGTAAACATTGTTTATTTGAATACTAACTTTTACTTGTTAAAAATTTTCAAAATTGCTTGGGTCTTGCATGCGGCACTGACTTACATTGTAACAAACCTGTAAAAAATAAGTTAAACAATTATTTTTCTACTAAAACAGACTTGAAAAGTTAAAAAAAGTTTATATTAAAGACCAATATGTGTAATATATTGAAAATGTGTTATATTATCTTATTATTATATAATATGAATATTTATATATTATTAATTTATGTATTACGTATTTTGCAGAATGCTTACATAGAGCACAAAGAGGTAACAGGAGCTCAGGGAGTAAAGATTGCTGCTAAAGAGTTAGAGAAAGCCATCGCTGGGTTGAATTTACTAGTGGCGCAGAAACCAGATGAAGTTGATGTCTTGAAGTAAGTGTCTATGATATTATTGTGATATTTTTATAAGTGAAAGATTGGACATTATTTTTATAATTGATACAAGTACTTTTTTGTTTAACTATATTTCCCATTGATTAAAAAAAACATTTTTTTCTAATATTATAATTAATAAAGTATGTGAGTTAGTAACATTGTAGGAGTCTGGGTCTACGGAATCCGTAAGTGTATGTGAAGGCGTATTTGACTATTACCCGCTGCTGTAAGATTATAGTGCATAGTCCTTTCAGTAAGGCACTTATATTTATTTATTTATTTATTTATTTATTTAAAAAAATCCTTTAACAAAAATTCATTTTACATACTAAAATATGACATCTTTGACATTAGATTATATGAATTTTTTTTTATAAAAGGATATAGCATGCGTTATATATATATTATAATGTTTTCTCCACTATAAAAGAAGGATTTAATTATAACATACAAGCTAGCATGTAGAGTAGAGTATGTATGTGATGTGTGATGGATGTGATATCATGTGATGTGATATGATGTGATATGCTGTGATATGACGTGACGTGCGGGGCACCCGGCAGGGAGGAGGTGGCGCGCGAGCTGAAGTCGGCGCTGTCGTGCATCAAGCTGTCGGAGCGCGGCGTGTACGTGCAGGCGTCCACGCTGGGCTCGCTCGAGGCGCTGCTCGACTTCCTGCGCACCAGCAAGATACCCGTACCTATACTCATTATACTGTTATATCGTCGGCTTAGATCGTAGACTTCCTATCTCCATCCAAGCTTACTTTTCAAAAAAAAAATTTTTCTCCTATATGGTGGTATAGAGTTGCGCAGTTGACGTTTTGTTGTTTTCGCGCCGAACGTATTTTTTTATGGACATACAAGTTTGATGAACAGATGCGTTGAGAAATTCCAACCAGAATCGAATGATACCAAAATGTTAATTAAGCCAAAATGTGGAGTTACGAAGTTAACGATCTAAGTCGACGATATACTATATTATACTGTTGCCCGCGACTCCGTCCGCGTAGATTTTCATACAAAATTTGACCCCCCTTTCTCTCCTTATAACCCTCTATTCCAGTTAAAAAGTAGCCTATATTTTATCTCAAGCTTCAGACTATCTGTGTGCCAAATTTCGTTCTAATCGGTTCAGACAGACAGAGTTATATAATATTAGTATGGATTACCTAATGAAATCGGCTATCTGAAATGAATCGGCTGGTCACCTAATCCAGAGCTATCAAGCGAGTGTTGATGGGCGGCGATGACCGCTCTCCATCAAGGATCGCCGGCTTGTTTGCCCTCTATGTTATTAAAAGAACGCCTACTATGTAGAAATAGCATCATGAAATTGTCGTCGAAATATTAATTTTGAAATAAATTGCCTATAGCCCTTTAGAAACAGTTGATCATAGAGATACGTTTCACTTAGAAAGAAGTATAAAGTGGAATATCTGCGACCTTTTTAAAATTTAAATTTAGCATTAATATGATAATAAAAATATTTTTTTACTTCTGTTGTAACACATAATTATATTTATTTGGAACGAGCAATATTTAGTTTGCACCTTTTTTATATCTACAAATTAAAATCTAGAATTTAAAAAAAGTGCATATTGTACAATAATAATTTGTTATATTTCAGTACTCGGCGATCAGGATAGGGCCCGTAGTGAAACGCGACGTGATGAAGGCGTCCGCCATGTTGGAGCACGACTCGCAGTATGCAACTATCCTTGCTTTTGATGTTAAGGTATGTTTTATTTTGAGGTCTATTTCCCCATTTTAAGTATTTTTTCGTGATTAATATTATAGCATGTACCTTTAAGACTAAAGGACTAAAGGAAAAAACAGACGTTTCGACACCAAATTCAATACAAGTCGGTAAAAAAATATAAAAAAAATCTCCTCAAAGTTCGTTACGTTTTTTGAAGATCTATATACATAAGGACAGATATCGAAAAGTGACTTTATTTTTTACTATGTATATTTATGTTATAGTTTAGTATTATATTAGTCTTCGTCGTTTTCAAGTACTTTCAGGTTACATAGGTATTACATATTTATATTTTTATATATTTATTACATAGGTATAGTTTCACGAAGATAGGTATTTATTAATAAGATCGTTAGGACATTTTATACTGTCTACATTTCATACATGTTCTAATGCTATTATTTCCTCTAAATAAACAAATAAATCTCTCGCTAAACAGATAGAACGCGACGCTCAAGAGTTAGCAGACCAGTTGGGCGTCAAGATATTCGCCGCAGACATCATCTACCACTTGTTCGACAAGTTCACCGCCTACCGGGAGGAGCTCAAGCAGAGGAAACGCGAGGAGTTCAAGCACATAGCCGTATTCCCGTGCAAGCTTAAGGTACGCTCAGTCACTTTGATCCGGTTTGAACCGGCTAGGGCTGGTTAGAACCGGCTAGAGCTGGTTAGGGCTGGTTTTAGTATTAAATAATATAAAAATGAGGCACTTCAGGACATTATACACAGCACCATCTAGTCCCAAGCTAAGCGGAGCTTGTATTATGGTAACTAGATAACGGATAAATACATACAATACGTAGCAACACCGAGACCCTAGAAAAGCAGTTGTGTTACCACTGCGCCGAGTGGTCGTCAATTAAGTAACACATTTTTTATGTTTTTTTTTAAATTTAATAATTTAAAATATGTATTAGGCCCTATATGTATTGTATACATACTGTAAATGGTAGGGAGTTCCACAAGATAGCAGTCACAGTATTATTATTTTATTTTTAATTATAATATAAACTCGTTTCGTTTCGCGCAGGTGTTGCCACAGTTCGTGTTCAACTCCCGCGACCCGATCGTGGCGGGAGTGATGGTGGAGGCCGGCATCGTGAAGGAGGGCACCCCCATCTGTGTGCCCAGTAAAGAGGTAAACTATTGAACTGTCTTTATACGGTACTGTTTTATGTTTATATGTAAGGTTGCCAGGATTATGCCACTTTTAAGTGATAATAACGCCTATTTATTACACTAATTCTATGAATCTATATTGTGTTTTATTTTTTTTTTTATATAAGGAGGGCGACATCAGCAAAGCCTAAAAGCTTACGTTGTCACTAGTCTGTGTCGCCTTTTAGTGAAAGGAACGCTTTGGCTGGTGGTCTCAACCTTTCTCTTGTACACAATTCGCTTCATAACCGCCGTCCTTAAGCGGTGGCCACAAAACATGAAGATAGTGTAATCATTACATAGTATAAAAGTCACTCTCTTCTGAACGTTCCTATGTATGCTTAAATCTTTAAGACTACGCAACCTGAAAATACATGCGGCTTTTTAATCAGGTAGAGTGATTTAAGAGGAAGGTTTATGTATATATGTTTATATATTTAATATTGTTAATATACGCATAAATGCGGGTCAAACCGCAGTGCGCGGCTAGTAAATTATGAAACACTGTCGCTCTCTTCTATCTGTCACTGTATGCTTAAATGTCTTATGCCGGAATACTGTAACGCAACTTAAATTTAAGTACAACTTAAACCGGTCCGATCTGACAGTTCGCCATACAATCCTGTCAAAATGACGAGCCTAAACGCGTGCTCATATTTAATATGCGTATTAGTATTTGGCTGTTAATCAGATATATTCATTCAAGAGGAAGATTTATATGTACATACATAAATACATGTCAATACACGCGTAAATGCGGGTATAACCGCAAAGCGTGGCTAGATAACATGTACAATACGTTTTTTGAATTTTTTTTTTAATTTTTTTGACAATTTTTTTTTTTTAATTTTTTTTCGTACCTATAAAGTTCGTGGAGCTGGGGCTGGTGACGTCGATCGAGGTGAACCACAAGCAAGTGGAGACGGCGCGCAAGGGCCAGGAGGTCTGCCTCAAGATCGAGCCCATCCCCGGCGAGTCGCCCAAGATGTTCGGACGGCACTTCGACGAGACCGACATGCTGGTCAGCAAGGTTGGACCGCTTTACTTTACTTTTTTTATTTTTTTTTATACATTAGGGGGCAAACGAGCCGGCGCGTCACCTGATGTAAAGGGATGTGTCACACACTCACGAGTGTGTTGCCGGCCTATTAAGGATAGGTAGTAGGTACGCTCTTTTTTTAAGTCATATATGTTCGGGAACACTGCATGAGGAAGCTGATTCCACAGGATGGTCGTACTTCACTTTAGTTGTCCTAGATTTCAATATTTCTATATTTATCCTTTCTAATTATTATTTCTTAACGCTCGTGGGACGGTCACCTTTTTCATGTATCAATATTATACATAATAGTCGAATTTTTGTTTATATATACAATTGTATGTTCTTATTTTAAAAAGAGCGACTATCAGAGTTTCTTGCCGGTTCATCTCTGTAGAAACTGCCTTCCGAACCGGTGGTAAATGTTAATGGTTTTATTTATTTATTTATTTTATAAAGATACTTTTGACTTTGACTTATACGATAAATTTCTTAGAGCAGCTACTTGTATGCGTGTCTTGCCACTTACTGCTTACCAATTTTAAAGTTACTATTAGTCCTAGTTTTCTAATTAGATACTTTCGTTTAGTTTAGTTGTATACAACGTAGTGGCATAGACGTATAAAGCATAGACGTATAAAGCATAGACTACAAGTCTTCCAATGATAGCACTAGAACAGGGTATGTGGTATCATGCTACTTTACTTTGGTTGTAGATTTAAGGCATATTTTCATTGCGTAACGGTGAACTCGGTACGGGTAAACGGTAAGTTATTAGTGTAAGAAAGTAAAAGAAAAAATAAAATAAGATTATGTGAATAATAACTAACTGTAACGTGAGACGGGAGAAGCTGCGTGCGAGTGTGTGAGAAAGGGATGCTAGACAGCTGACGCCGTAGCCAAAGTCAAAGTCAAAAGTATCTTTATTCAATTAGGCTACATAAAGTAACACTTTTGAATCGTTATGGTATTACAAAACATTTACCACCGGTTCGGAAGGCAATTTCTACAGAGAAGAACCGGCAAGAAACTCTGATAGTCGCTCTTTTTAAAATAAGAACATACAATTGTAAATATAAACAAAAATTCGACTATTATAATATTTATACAATTATACATGAAAAAGGGTCACCGTCCCACGAGCGTTAAAACGTAGCGTCACCAAGCGACTTACCTTTCAATATACGTTTAACACATCGATAAATAAAAAGTTAAAAAATATAAAAATTCTTACTTACTTACTACTTATAATAATTTTTAATTTAGTTATCCATAAGTGCTAATCCAGGATCTAACCGAAACGGCATACCGATCTTCAACGAAATCCATTTGGTATTTTTTGCATACAAGCGTATCAAAAATCCATACAGCTTCACAAACTATTGCATTTATAATATTACTAGTATTGTAGGTACGTATTAAATAGACAAAAAAATAATAGTTTATCAAACGTCTTAAACACGTAAGTGCTAAGCATAAGCGTAATCCAGCAGATGTTCTGTCAAAACTCAATGAGAACGCACCCGCATTTGAGGACGAAGCAATTGATCCCGGGTCTCGGGAACGGTCGAGTTTCAGCGAGTTTCGACTGACCTAGTGCCATTGGTGCATATTAATACATATTATAACATACTATGCTGTTGCCCGCGACTCCGGCCGCGTCGACTTTCATATAAACTTATAACCCTTTGTTACAGTTACAAAGTAGCCCATGTCTTTGCTCAGGCTCTAGACCATTTGTGTACCAAATTTCATTACAATCGGTTCGGTAGTTTTGGTGTAAAAGCGTAACAGACATACAGAGTTACTGTCGCATTTAAAAAAATCGAATAGAGGAAAGACTTGATTGTTAGTTTGTACTGAATAGGTACTTGAACTAGCGGGCTGTGAAGCTTTGTAAAGTGAAATTAAATATCTTATATCTCGATAAAAAGATTTTTAAGGGATGAAATACGGGTTGAAACGTTGTATAGGAGTTCGTCATTATATTAAACTAGCCGTAGCAGATATAGTCTACCTTTATGCCAAACCTTTGAGAAATTCATTAATTAGTTCCATGAAAGAGCAAGAAACATACTAGAAAACGCTTCTTAAAAATGTTTTCGCGTTTTTATTAGTAAGTTCAAAACAAAGATACTTCGTATTTAGACACATTAAAGGAATACACATTTTTACGCGTATTAAAATTTCGTTCAACATAGGGATAAAATAACTTCTAATATACTTTATACAGTATATTAGACTATTCGTATCTACGATATATAAAATACGAGATTAAATTTAGCGCAAATGAATTCGCGGGTCACAGCGAGTTTATTATAATATGCAACATGTGGGATGTTGTGGGAAGCAGCGTTGCTTATTGTTGTATGCATGTTTTATAGCGTGCATGTGTAGTAATTACACAGGAAAAGTTAAAAAACTCTAACCATACTATGCAATTGCTGAATTTAAAATTTGTATCGTCTATGTCCATTGCATAATTTTTACGTATTTTTTATAAAAATCGGTTTAAAAATGTTAGCGTTGCGAGATAATATACAAATAGACACATACAATACTGTCGCATTTATAATATAAATATAGATAATTATTTTTTATTCAAGAGTGGTCGTCTACATGTAGTAATACTTGAATCGTCATAGAACATAGAAGAATAGGCGAGCAACTCTGTTTGTTGCTCTTTTTAATTGATGTACTCTATACGTCATAAAATAAAAATAATATACTTATTATAATATAAACATAGTCCACGTACATCTCGCCTTATAACGAAACGCTGGAGATTTAGTCAGAGCATTTATTAAGACCTCGATACTTGAATAAAATATAACACCACGATATTATAAGCAGAAACGGTTCCCACATTCCCCTATTAAAAATAGATTTCTAACATAGCATAAACATGTAGGTTGTTGCTTTCTAGATTTCATTTCCGCCGCAATCAATGCTTAGAAATATCCGATAAGCGTCGCGTCGCTTCGTCTGGATTAATTTCAAAATAACTACAAACGACTCGACCACTAATATATTGCATTGATACAGTGTGGGAAAGAAAATTTCGCTCATCAAAGCGCTCGAAAGAAATGTAAGCTTTATAAATAGCCACTCTGTAAGGTCCCGATCGTTGGTTCGTTTCTATCTTGTTTATTATTATGAGTTTTACGGTGTGTTAGCGAATTAATAATCGCTTTGATGTGCGACTCGTGGAGGAGCGGCCGTGCTACCGGAAGAAATGTTGTGTGAATATCGGAGTTTTATCTGGTGTTTGGTGACGGATGTTTTGAAATACAACACGATCGGCTGACTGTTACTTGGTGGACAGCGTTTGATTATAATGACGACGTATGTGTATGTGTCTTTATTACCTATAGTAGTTGTTTGTGGCGACTTTACACCCGATATTACAATTGGAAAGGAATGATTTAGTTAAAAAACATCGATTTATGAATGCTTAGTAAATAATAGTTTTTGACTGCAACGTTGTTCGCGCTGATTAAATCTGATCTTCTTCCAAAACTATTCAGAAGCTCTACTCCGAACACAATCGATGTCGATTTTTATTATTTTCGATACAGTTTTTGAGCAACTTCGAATTAATATAAAAACTTTTTTGTTTCTGTTTCAATAACATTCCGATAAACTGATGTGCGATCCGATTCTTTATTAGAGTATATTAAGTCTCATAGTTCGGTTAGCAGTATCAAACATTTTCGATATCGATATTAAAATTGTTACTAAAGCTATTTATTCAAGTAAAATCCATAGTTACACTTTTGAATCTTTAAAGATAAAAAGCGACAAGAAACTATACCAGTTATTCCTAAAAATGTTCGCTTTGTACTTCCTCATTTACAAATGAAATATAAAATTAAAAATAAAACATGCAATTTGCAAATAGAAGATGACCTTCACGTGTTCAAAGTCAAGGAAAAGCGCGAAATAAATGAGAGCGGGCAAGATTAACATTTACCAACTGCTAATGAGCTAATTCGAGATACGAATTCAATTTCACATCAAATATTTTTACTTGCATATTTTAAGTAGACCGAATTAAAGTCAACTAAGGACATTAGTATTCCTTTAGTACTCCTCGTATGGTTATGAGAATATAAGAAATTTAACTTCTACCTGAAGTTTCAGAGATAAGCGTTATCGTGTAAAAACAAGAAAACATTTTCAGATATACTTACTAATTTTTGGTTTCTTAAAAAGTTTTAAGGTTTAGGAAAGAATCTATTTGATTATTGACTATTTGATAATTATGCTTTATGAAAATATGTTTATTAAATATAACTGCAGTTGGTTCGTGCGCAGATTTCAATTGTTTTCAAAATTTGAGGTTTGTTTGAAAAACGTTTGGCTACCTTATAAATTATATATAATACGATAAATAATGACCCATTCTCTACACTACTACTACAATCATCGGGCTAATCATTGTAGTGTCTCGAAGGTACCAACATCTCGCAGAGTGGAGTACACGTGTCAACAATGTACACACTAGCACTACACAACGTATACGGGCCCGCAATTGCGTGTCCCTTCGGCGAGCGAGCAAATATTAGCGCTCGAGAATAGAACGGAAACAGGGCATCTTTATTGTATACGGCTCTGCCCTGTGTTGCGTCTGTTTCGCTCGTCTGTTTGTTTGTGCAACGCAAACATTAGTACACCTAGAATATGGGTATGAAATGAAAACATTGTATGTATTACGAAGATTATATTACTGGTGTTGAAGTTCGGGATTGATCCTTAGTGGTGATTAGTGTAGGATCTTTA
>JADANM010005989.1:6499781-6512614 GCA_026213755.1 Eurema hecabe
TAAACGATGCATGAATTTTTATATTTCCCTTATAATTTAAGAAGTTGACAACTAACAAAGGAGATGTTTGTTGGGTGTTGTGTGTCAATTTTAGGGTGGTTTTTAGTTGATTTTGAAGGGAATTAGATGGATTTTTTGGTTGCACATTTCGCGGTTGCCATAGTAACCCAGTTTGCGTGGGCGAGGGGGTGGCGTTTTCAGGGTCTAGGTCACGCCCCGGAGAGGAAGGCGCATGTGCGGACCAGCAAATGCTCTAGCTCAAATCTGCCCGGACTCTTCCGCCAGGAAGAACGCTTCGTATCCGTGATATCAGTATATTATGGTGCAATTGGCAGTGCAAGTGTGTGTTTCCAAATTAAAAAAGAATCAAGTTTTTGAAAAACATTCTATTGGATATCGACGTAAGTCTCTTTGTTATTACAGAGAATTTATACGTATGAGTATGTTAGATTAAAATGTACAAAAACTGTTTTGTTTTGTTGTTTTAAAAAACAATTTAAATATACCGAAAAAAGGATTAAATTCTTAATAATATTGAAGCAAATTGAAGCCGACGGACGATGAAATTAATAATTACGTATCTGCATAAACTGATTCTTATTCCAAGAAGGCTCCTTTGGGTGCATTTAAAATGGTATAATTATAAATTAACATAATGTACGACGTTCCATAATTCTTTGTTAGAATTTATTTTATAAACAATAATGGTGTCTTTAATGTTCTCCAAAACGTCACTAAAAATGCCTATTGCTTTGATTCATACTTTATATAATGTACTATGGCTAGTTTTGAAAAATTTATTATTTTAAACTTTCTCAAGAACTTTCCAAACAATTTGCTTTTATACTCTAAAACCTCAGCACTAAAAAACATCCAACTTCATGCGGAACAAAGTGTTTATGTTTTTTTTTTCATAATGAATTTCAATAACATTTATCATTTGACTATAATTTAGAGCACATGAAACAAACATTGTTTGTACGCGTCCATCTTCGTAACTGAAAAATCTTCTTGCACATGGTTGCATTTGGCTTAATTTATAGAAGAGATCAAAGGTTAACTTTCAATAATAAAACACCCAGTTAATCGTATACCGGTGAAAATGTAGGACCCCAGCTAATCAAAAAGAAACAAACTATACAGGCACAATCTGGATCAGGAGGTTCTCATACTTAAGATCAAAATTTAGGCTGTGCACGTCAACGCCATTAAATTTAATCTATCCACTTGACCTGGTAGGTTTTATTTAAAACTAGCTGGCCCGACGCGACTTCGTTCACTCTGTACCTATCTTATCTATGTACCTAGCCTTATAGCTACTCAAACCCTTTTTTCAATACGCAAGAATGATCATCGTACATCCACGAAGATTCTAAAAAAATAATTATGTAAATCGGTATAGCTGTTATTAAGTTATGCACTTACTAAAACATATTGCGATTCATATTTATGGGCATAATGTTAACAATCCTTTGTTTATATAACCTATGACACTCAGCAATAATGTGGCTTTCCATTGGTGAAAGAATTTTTAAAATCGGTTCAGTAGATCCCGAGATTACCTACCTCTTATAATTTAACAAACACAAACTTTACTTCTTTAAATAGACTAGCGATCCACCCCGACCTCGCTTGCATATATTATGCATGTATTACAGTAAGGTTTATTCCTGTTGAATAACTCTATCTATTAAAAAAGCCGCATGAAAATCGGTTACGTAGTTTTATATATATTAAGCCCGCATATGGATATAGGGATAGAGAAGGCGACTTTGTTTTATACTATATAGCCATTTACGCATATGAAATACTTTTAAGATTTAGTAAGAACTGTTCAGTTTTTAAGTACTCTCTTCCGGCAATTGCCTTTCCCAGGGAATACAAGTTGGATCGTTTTAAAGTTAGGGTGAAAAGCTTCTAAGCAGACATGACATCTTCGCTTCGCTAAGGGGTCTACTTTTCAATCATAAAAACATATTAAAGAAGCTTGATCTTTTAATAGTTTCAAGTAACCGTAATGTACTGATTTAAATTAACCTCGACTTCACCCGTCGCCAAAGAATGACAAGTTAACACTACACGTTCTTACTTTTTTTAATAAGTAATAACTTATTATTATTATTATTATAAATTAATATAAGTCTGTTCGAGTTAAACAGCCTTTTTATTATTGTATTTAGCTCGCAGCCACTTCAAGAATTTTATAAGCAATTAAAACACTAGAAAATATTGTTCATCAGCCTACACGGGCTAAGAAGACACTTCAACTGTGTATGTTACAAAATATAAATTAAATAGCCCATAGGTTTTCCACATATTATTAAAATATACAACAAAACCTCAATTATTATATTTTCCATTTAATGTAACAACTAGACTCGTAGAATAATATGGTTAGAAAGCAAAAAAATATATCTTAATAGTTTCACTTTTCATATAAATACGTACTAAGTAATTATATCATATCTTAAAACTAAACGGGAGCTGTGAGTCACGGTACACCACTTTAGCAGCAAAATATACCAACGTCACGACTCGCGATCATAATAATATAACAGCGGTGCAAAACTGCTTGATTTTATGAGTGTATTTATCTAAACATAAAATGTATAATTAGTAACATGCGGTTACCTAAGAGGCGAGTCTAGCCGCGGAAGGTCGACTCAGCGCTCGCTACGAACGCTTCGGACGGTTTTTCGCACGTGCTGCCATCGGCATTCATGCGTGCGAGTGAATGAGGCTGAACTCTGAAGCAGTCGCGAATCGCGTTCGGAGTTCGGAGAGCGCATGCCGCAAGCCCGCGCGCCACCGCGCTGCGCAAGCGCACACCGCGCGCCGCGACTGTCACCATTCATTCTACTCATTCAAGACCAGAACCTTCGGTGCGTCATCTATTTATACAAATCAACCTTGATTTCGCTAGTTCAACTAAAATTATTCCCCACACGAGTTACGATGACGAACGCCCTCTAATTGGCGATAATTTGTTTGATCTAAAACAGACGCTTAAGAACGTATTAATTGTCGGATGACCGAGTAGGTATCGTGTTACAAAATGTATGGCAACGATCCTTTTTGTTTTATATCGTTTATATTTATCTTTTAATTAATCGTGTGAGTAAAAACGCCTTGCAACAAATGCTATAGTAGAAAACAATACGAATTAACAGTTAGTAAGCAGAAGTATGGTGGAAACTAAAAGTAGTCGGGTGCCGATAGCAGCAATTGAGTGCATCAGGTAACAGAAGCCGGGTCCCGTTGCTCGCCGAGTGGTTTTGCCGACATACAATACCGTAAACATAATACATTTATATCAATATCAGGAAGTTTTCTTGTATCTACTACTGTCTATCGTTCCGAGAACAAGACCTCTTTGCTTTCATCTTGGGAAAACAAATTGTAGACAAAAAAGTTCCCCGTTGTACTATTTATTTTGATAAGATAAAGTACAACGGTTTACTTCAAATTTCTGCGCGTTGTCTAATACTTTATTTTATCTGTTTAAAAAGACAATATTAAAGAGCTTTTAAAGATACTGAGCCGGTTTTAAGTCTGGCGCCAGTAGTTTTTTTGTTTTGTTTTCAAGTTAAAATAATATTTTATAATCGTTTTTGCACGATGTTATGGAATTATTTTATCTTATCGTTCGGACAATTAAAATAGAATTGTTATTTTTTCGTATCAAGACTATAATTAAGATTATTTTAACATAATTACACTCATCCTTGTTTTGAATATTAATTAATTATTTTATTCATTTTATTTAGGTGAACGTATCTATATAGGATATGAAATAAACAATTTGTTTTTGTTTAAACTCAAATGTTAATACTAATTGAAGTTTATCGAACTAGTAATACAATTAACAATAGTTATGTGTATTCCCCATAATTTAAAGCATAAGTGGTTGAGTCGGTGAGTCGTACGAATGAATGAGCAATTCATAAAGTCGGGTACGTGGTGAGTGGTGAATGGTGACTGGTGACCGTTTGCGACAGAATGCGATAGTGGAGCGCGCTGAGGGAACGCGACCTCGCGATAAATGTATCAATGAATGAGATAAGGGGACCGGGTGTCATGTAACTGGAGGAAGTGCCTGCCTTCTGCACTCTGCTACTAATATCGCTAACGTTTTTGTGCGGCTCAATTTTATCGCGGGCTTGTACATTTTTTTATTAACTGTTATTATTAACTGACGTATAAATTTGCACCTAAATACTTTTGAATGTTGAATGCTATGATTGCAATGTGTATCGTCTGTATTAACATGTAATGACTTCCCTTTAGGTACGTGCTTACTTTAAGTTTAGGAGATGAGGAATAATATTCGAAGATAGTATTTGGGATTTTTTATAACGCGTATTTTCTTAAATACGTATTATAATATACGATATCCTTACTATGTTATATGTACCTATATTACAAGAATTTAAAAACGAACACTGAGCGCGTTTTTAAAAATTAATTGGGCCCCAAATAAAATGTCCATTAACATTACAAGTTCATTGAAGGAGATAAGAATCTTGAGATTGGGCGTTTTAATTTCCGTTTCGGTCTCGCGTGGAAGTTGAGAAAAAAAACGCATCCTGCATGGACGTCGAACGCTCGGAAATAATAATGCATATCGATCGATCGATAAGCAGCTCATTTGAGATCTCGTAACAGTGTAATTACGATGCAAGTCGGGTACATCCCGCGGGTTTTGTAAGGCATACTTTATAGAATTGCAAATGGCTACCGTCCACACGTCCTAGATCAATTAATTACGTACCTATCGGTGTTGTAATGAGCGGCTTACAATTTTACCTCTTTATTTATTTTATGTTGGATTTATTATAGAATCTATTTGTATCTGATATCCATTATATTCTGCAAAGATTAAATGGACGTATTATTAAAAAGATAAAATAATTTTTAACTAGTTTTTCATATAGGTAACACCTACCTAAGTAATCTTACTAAGTAATTCTAAAAATCTTTTTGAAAAATCTTCTTTTATATCGATATAAAAATACGATGAATAATCTTTATAAATTTGTACCTATGAGTAAAGCTTATATAACACAAAGAATAGAAGGCTTAAGAACAACAGATATATGTATAGGTAAAATATAAAACGTTCAATTTAATACAGATATCAAAGTATTGGATAATAGTAGGTAGCTACTGATTGCCGGTAACGTGAAGCAAGCCTACCTACTCAATAAAAACCAGCTCACGACATCTTGTAACTCTTTTTGTACGAGAAATCAGTGAAGTGTACATCCTGATTCATTTCGTAGACGGATCCGATCGCTTACACCGGGACAGATTACGGGAAGAGATGTATTATGTATTACTTTGTCTCGTGAGCCATGCCGATGCCAAATGTTTGTTTGCGCTAATGTTTCTACTAACCACAGCGGAAACCCAAGTTTGGCATCATACCAACGCGCTTCGCCATATAATGTTTATTTTATGATATGCAAATGGGAAATTTTGATCCATTGTTGAACTCTTTCTAGAGATGATTAGTTGCGAAGCAGTCGTTTTTATTATTGACGTAGATTAACAAATGTAACTATGTTCTCTTATACAGTGGCACGTAAAAAGGCAAATAAATTTTAATTAGAATCCTTATAAACGCAAAAACTATAATAAGTCAAATATAAAGGAATTAGATTTAAGTGGGTAATACTAACCGGGCTAACAAAAGACCAGTCACTAGTAATAAGTAGTTTTCGGGAATTTTCCATGTCAAATAATTTGTATTATAATGTACAACGTTATGAACCGACTCACCTTGGATTAAACAATTACGTATAAGAGGCAAATTGTGTATTCCATTCCGACACCAAATTTAAAATGCAGCGTAGGATGCACCTACTTATGACCAGCGAAGCGACAGAATAACTTATTCGATCCTTATATAATGTGTAATTTTAAAACTTGGTGGCCATTATTGAGTTGGTAGGCGTTATGTAGCTTTGTTAACAATTTGAATGACATCAAATTTGAGTAGTACCATTTAATGCCACTCAAATTGGTAACGCAAGATCGTTATAAATTTAGATTTTATATGACATTGAGAGAACCCTTTTAAGAGCCTACGTGTCGAGGACAAAACAGTTCAAAGGTATTAAGAGTATTCTAGAATTAGGAACTTTAATAGCGATAGCTTAGTCAACTTGTAGCTTCTAGAACTTATGATGTCTCCGTTTCTTCATTGCATTTGAAATAAATATATATATAATATCACAATATCTGCAATTGTAAAATATTGCAGACTGAATCCTAATTTCTAAATTCCACTATCTATTTATCTAAGAAAAAAAAATGTGAAAAACAATGTATCGGCTACCTCATTGTAAAAATAATATTAAACAAATGTATTCTAGCTTGACGTATTCTATTTTGCTATTAATCTAAACAAATTTCCTCGTAGAATTCCAGTAACCAACGTCAGTCCTTTATAAAAAATGACAAGGGACTGCCATTCCCAAGATTCGATTCCAAGAAAATCCCGGAAAGACGACGCTGTAAATAGATATGCGTCACTTAAAGTATTGGACTTTCCTTGATAACTGCGTAGAACGTATGTCTGAACCTAAAATTTATTTCATTATAAATTTTCTTAGAGTAAATCCGCGTCCGGTTTGGCACAACGACACGTTACGTGCGGCGCATTTTAAGAACGAATCAAAAATTATTTTTATTGATATTAATATACTTACCTGTTTAATAACTTTCATAATATATAAATCTGAAGTAGGTATAACTTATTTGAATTATTGATTGTATTTTTCTAGTTGTATCTTATAATCTTGGATTACTTTTATAAATCCAAAATCAATACAATAAATTATTCTTAACATCTTATGACTCAAAGTGGAGCGTCGATATAGTGCACCCCTGCCCGGAGCAAAGTTCTGGGTAGCCTTACATTGGTTACGGGCTGGTGTTTCTCTTACCATCCGGGCATTCAGCTTGTTTCACCACATCATAGAATAAAAAAAAACAATGTATGCTGATCTTAGGATAGTTCATCAACAAAATAAGAATTAAACTTTCTCTATAATGTCATTTTGTTTTGACTCTCTATTGAGTTATTTCTAACTAGGAAACTTTACAGTCCATTCATTAAACCTGTTACGAATTTGGCCAATTATATAAGGATAGGTTTTCCATAAAAAGCGCGACTTTCCCAGCCGACAAGGCGACGACCATATTGTACCGTTGCGTCACCGACTTGGTCTACTTTCCTTCACCCACGTCTTCGCTGACTGGTTGGCTAAGAATTCACTACCAACAGTGCATCGTTGCAAAACAGCCATAGGAAACCAATGTGTAGGAGTCAAGAATAGTTTGATTGGAAAGTGGTTTTATCAATGCCATCAATTTCGATTCCAGCTCAGCTTTATATCCTCAAACTCATAAGCTCGTTTTTGTTAGAAAATTAAATCATTTTTTATTGAACTTATTTAAATGATTGTCTTTTATAAAATATACTTTGTAATTTGTATTGTTGCTTCTTTATGGAATTGTACTTATTTAACATTAAATAAACAGATCACTTCAGAGTACCACAAATTTCCGCTGATTTGTAGATATACATCGCCACCATGCTATTGTCTTTCGTTTTGTGTTTAATTGTGATCGATTATCACAAAATATGAAATCTGGTTATCCTTGGTACCAATTTTTTAAACGTACAGAATATATTTTTAACTAAAATATACTATTTGTTTACTTTGCTAATTACCTAATAATTATTTTTACCACCAACCAATCATAGGAAAAACATACCATGTCTATTTATTTGGGCATTAAAGTCTCGATTACATTATAATTAAGGAGATAAGTATAGTCTGTACTTATTCAAGTCGAGAATGATCTGTCCTTGTAAATTACATAGGTGTCGAATGCAGAACCATTTTCCAAGAAGTTGCTTGGGTTTGTTAGGCGTAGGAGCGCCCACTAATGCCATAATTACCTTCATCTTGTATATATTAAATAATTAAATTATATTCTTACGGTTACGCTATTCAGAAAACTTTATTTTTACCATTATACAATATCCATAGCTTATTGCCGAGTCGTTTAATCGTAATTAAGGATTATACGCCATTACATCCAACATTTTTTTAAGTGTTCTTGATTTAAAAGGGGCTTACGTCCTTCACTTAACCCGTCTCAACACTAACCTAAAATCAATTAATCAATAAAACATATTTATAGTTTAAAGATTTAATTTAATGATAATTTCATTTGTACTTACGGATTGTGTATTTGAGTATACATAGATTATAAAGAGTTAACTCCCTTGACGGTAGATGGCACTGTATATACAGTTTATTGTAGGTATAATAATATTATCTTAAATGCAAAGTTTTTAATTCAAAAATATAGATATATTAGTAAAACGAGTAGATACTCGTATAATCAAAGACTGTAAGTAAAATTCTGAACGTTAATCTAAATAAAGAGGTCAAAATAGTTTAATTTCCTTTTAAGATCTGAAAAAAATCTAAAAACTACCTAACTATGAATTTACCTGATTAAATTCCGATTCTCCAACAATATCGTACAACGATGACAAAATTTAGGACGTTTAAATTAATAACCTAATAACACGTACCCTTGACAGGTGACATCTAGAAACCAATCATCGATAGCCAAAGGATTGTAATATTTCGGTGGTGGCGCGGGTCATCGACCGCACTCGTTCGCGCTATTTCGAGATGCGACCGCGGCCGAGCCTAGCCGATTGCCGCGTAAACAAACGCACCAAACGTCATTCACTCTTATGTCTAATTCATTCACCAACTGTGTGACAATTGTCACGGAAAATGCACCGGATATTGAAATACAATTTAAATATTTAAAATACATGTGTTACCTTTTTAATAAAATTTAAATAAATTTTGTTTGACTAAAAGCTATATAAACCTACGTCCAAATATACATTGCTGTATCGGTAATTTGTATAATTACTAAGTTGACATATACGGCTGTTTTGTAAATAAAAACGTCATTTTATAATTTATTCCAAATTTAAAAATTTGCCCATAGTGACTAGTGAACATTTTTTTTTCAAAATGCCGCATAAGGTTTAAAGGTGACCAGGCAATATGGAAGTTCCGACATGTGTAGCACAAATTGAAACGGCTTTTGTTCCAACGCCATGTGTCGTACCGGCTTTTTGTGAACCTTTTTTACAAACGAAATTCAAAAAGCATTCTTGTCTATCCGAGTATCCGGTCACTAAAAATAATCCTTTACACACCATTGCATATGTTTCTTTTCTTTCTAATTGGTTTTGGGTTATTATGCTTTCAATAGGTTTTAGGTAGGTAGAAGTGATTGTATGAGGACTGAATTTTATGTTAAAATGAGATTGTAATAAAATGTAGATAATAAACAGTTCGGGACTATATTTTACATAATGTTACAAAAACGTCAGGTTCTATTGAAAATTTTAAGTCCGCAGCGTACTATACGTCTTGTATTTAAATATATTTTAATAATTCTTACTCGTTCTTAGCAAATTTTATTTAACAAATAACCAAGCGCGTGGTATCCGATGTGTTGCCAATTCGTTCTCATGACACTTCCTGTTTACAGCACCGTATGTTTATTACGACTCATAGAAATATTATCATTCCTACATACTCACTACTCATATACGTATTATCCATACTCTATGGATAGAGAGAAATAACCAAAGCGTTTTGAGTCTATGAATTTGATATTAAATTAAAAAATAAGTAATAACCCGATTGAGCGGTAAAACTTCGGTCGTGACGTCCGCCACGATCTAAATTCCCGCGCTTTGTCGATTTTTTTTTAATATTTAAACAATTAAGAAGTTTAAAATTCAAAATATTACTTTGAACTGATGAAAAAAAACGCGTTTATAAATACTACATTGGAATTTCGAATTATTTAATAATTAAATATGCAGTACATCTTGTTTTATGGCAAAAGCGTAAGTCAACAATCAAATGAAAAAAAGAAAAAAAAAACCCTTTAATCTGGCAATATATACTAATAATACAGAGCAGAAACAGAAGTTCTGGATGAATTATTATGATTGTTGCATTCTTATCGTCGTTACATAATTATAGATAATATTAAACTTGTGACGTGCCGACTTGTCACTTAGCCCGAGACTCCGGTTACATAATATTTATTTGTATAGATATCGGATCCATCTTTACTTAAATATACGTTATTTAATATCCTATAGGATTTATAAAACCTACGGGAATAAAATGACGAATATAATTTTTATTTTACTCTTAACAACGTAACGAATTATCCAGATAATACAAAATCAAGATTGCTTAAATCACTATGTTAAAAATAATATCCTCCCGTCGAAGACACGAAATTTATCGCGACATTTTTGATTCGATAGGGTAAATACGTATTCCGTTATCTGATCGTGAAATCTAAGGTATCGTGTGTCCTTAGAATGTCCCGAGTCACACATTTGACATTGCCCGGCTCTCATGCGCATAAAAAAAGTTTACCGAGTTACCGTTTGTTACACGCGAGTTCCGCGTAGGGCCTTTTAGTCAAATATTTTTCTACTAAGATACACAGATAATAGATAATAACATTAGTACACAGATAATAACATTGTCATGTTATCACGGTAACGTAGAAGCTAGTGCGAATAATCATAAAACATTAAATTATAGATTAACTAAATAATTTTTAAATATATACATAATTAATATAACAGGCTTTATATTGTTGTTTCAAATCTACGAGAAGCCTGAAAATAAAGTTATATTACTTACTAGCTGTGCCCGCGACTTCGCACGCGTAGAAAAGTGACTTTGGGCAGCATGTTCTAAAATGCCTAACCCGCGCCAACAAACGTTCAGCAAGTTCAACGTGATTCTTTAAATTGCCATAACTTTTTTATTTATCAACCGATTGACATGAATTAAACACTAAATGTTAAGTGAAGCTTACCACAATATATCATTGAAAACCCCATCTAGATAGGATGAGCCGTTTCTGAGATTAGCGTGCACAAACAAACAGACAAACAGACAAAAATTCCAAAAATCATAGTTTTGGGTTCCATTGCATTAATAAAGGTCTCCTATAATATTTTTTCTCATATATCTTCCATGTACAGACAGCGACTCGTTACGTTTTTATTATATGTATTGATTGATTTAAATATTTACGCTTTTTGCCATAGATCCAAATTGTAAATGTTCTAACGAGCAGAAAAGTAAAGTCAAAGTCATAAACACATGGCTTTGTATATAGACAAACGTACATGTCGCAGAGAGTGACGTCGATGTAGTTGTAGTGATGCCGATGTAATGATTGTTTGCTTTATGATGGCTCTTTCTTAGGTACTTAATAAGAAAAACTTCAGAGTATCAGAATATCGGCGTATAATTTGCTCGACTACCAATTATCCAATATCATTATTTTCACAATGCTAACGTTTTTTATAGTAACTGACAAATGCCACACAAATCTTTTAAGTTTGAATTTAAACATTGTAATAAACCACGGAGGTTCGACTAATTAACTAATATTGCAATAGTTTTCACTATCTTGATTAATCTTTTCGTCCATCTGCTCCGATATACATATATTATGTTTAAACTTACCTACATGTTAAATAATACAAGTACATATTTATTATTAAAATATAAATGTACGCTTATTATGTATCTAGTAAGCAGAGTAAAAAGAATGCAGTTAATTTGTAATACCTACAGTCCTACATATTATGACTTTAATAATATTAAACATTATAGACTAATCAAATTACTTTAAGTCTTTATTAGGTATGATTAAAACAAATATTCTAGGAGTTCAAGTCCTTTTTTTAAAATAATCCATTCTTAAATAAAATTCCAATAAAATTATAAATATCCACTAATAAATTGATAATTACTATTGCATGCTAATCTAAACGTCTCCATCTAGCTTAATAACCTGTCGTAACCAACGAATGGCTAAATATAAACTAAAAGTGCGTACAATTTCAATTTGTAGTACGTTATAAAGGTGCGTAGATATTTATATTTTATAGTGCTTTGCTTCTCGGAGCCTTAACGGAGGACGCAATTATGATGATTTACTAATGCTGGTACACACGTACCGATATTTCAGACTGTTAAAATAAATCTAACTTTCTATACTGTCTACACAAACCACTAATATCGACGTGCATAGTCAGTTCACACCTCTGTAAAGTTCTACCAAAACCGACATTTATCTGCAACGATTTGTCATTGACGTCCGATAAATCTGCGCAGTTAAATCGTAACGATATCTCGTTCCGTGTGTAGCCGGTGCAAACTGGTTCCACTGCCGGGATAGCGACTCAGCGCTTAGATTTACTGATCCAACATTCGCTGTGCCACATATTGCCACATAACAAGAATTAACTGCTTCATATACTCGACATTTTGTTGTATGTAGTGTAGGTTTTGTCCACATCTGTAGGGATGGAGAACGTTCCATGACATTCGAGAACCATTAGAAGACTAGGCGTAGTTCTAAAAAAAATCTTTAAGCAGTATATAAACATATTGTAAAATAAGAACACAATCTTAGAGCGTGCTACAAAGAGGATAATTAAAAAAATCAGTTAAAAAGCATCAATATTACGCACGATTTACGAAATTTGATGAGAAAGTATGCAAGTAATCGTTTGGCCGCAAAATCAATCATTATAAAAGCCATAATTAAATCAAAGTAATGTAGTAAGTGTATAACGTCGATTATAACGGGTTTCCGTCCGTTCATTTCTCTTCCATTGGTGAATAATTTAATAAATTTGGATGTAAATTAATATTGATGATTTATAT
>JADANM010005989.1:6535064-6552181 GCA_026213755.1 Eurema hecabe
CCGCCGCGCCGGCTGCCGCTGCCCCGAGCGGCCGCTCTCCAGTATTATCTAGTCCCGCCGCGAGCCCCCGCCGGCCTTGTACAAATATTTATTCGCGATCGCCCGAGCCGCGCGGGGCGGACTCTGAGTGTGCGGCTGAGTGCGGCGCGGGGCCAGGACGCAGCCCCGCGCCAGTGTACCCGACGACTTGTAAATATAGTATAGTGTGAATGTACGTGAACGTGTCGCCCGAACGCCGAGTCTCAAATTTTCTTGAGACCGAAACGTGTCATAAGAAAACGCTAACATTAGTATTTTGGATTCCACACAAATCCAGAGAAGATTAAGAAATGAGATATAAAACATACTTATTAAGATGTAGATAATTTACCATTTATTTATTAACTGAATTTGTATTTATTTGTAAATAAAACGACAACATTATATTATAAATACGAATGTTTACTACAATGCTTGTTTTTTTCTCCGACTCCCCTCTTCCGAGATAAATGCGATAGCAGTAACCGAGCTAGTATCTCTAATTAAATTCCACAATAAATAAGATTTCGAGATAAATAGCCTCAAATCGAAACAGAATTAATACTCCGGCAGCGGTTATCGAGTTGAGCGATCTTAAAACATAAAATAATCTCATTAAGGTCTCCAAACTATAAGGTAATCAATTTGGTTCTTATTACTTTCATTATACATACGCTGCTACAATAATTTATGTATCTATAAATTAATCACAGTGACATTTTGAGCGCTGAAAAACTGGTATGGGCTATAAAACCAGATTTCATAATGTTCAAAAATAATAATAAATATACAATAATGATCTTATTTATCGCTAATTTTAATGGGCGTCATGGTGATACGGAATTTGATGTCTCGCGTAGTGTACTCTCTCTGAGGCTATTAAAATGCGTTAAAATGTACCGCGATATCTATCATAAATAACTCTTTAAAGATTAGATACTGTAAAATTATATACAATTAGCTTAAAAAATTGTAACAGTATAAATACACAAAATATACAATACAAAAGCTATATTAATGTCATACCTACGAAACTACAGACTAAAAACCTATCTAGCGTAGACTCAAAACATTTCTCCAAAAGCCCGTTACTGCCTGTAATACATAGTCACATAGAAATCAGTCTATCCGAATACACAGATCAAATTTAAGCATTGACATTTAATAGTTTTGACAGATGTATGGGGAACTGTCCAATCGGACCGGCTTGAGTTGTTCTTAAATTTGAAAAGCGTTTCAGTATTCCGGCATTAGCAAGCGTCGACTCAAAATATTCGACTAAAAAACAAGCAAGCGTATACAAATAGCGATGCGTATGAGTCGCGCGTCGACGGGAAGCGTCGGGCCCATTTCCTTACACGTCCATCCGGGATGTGCGCTTGTCTTACTCTTCCTTCCTCCTGAATGGAATGTTTAAATCGTATGGGTGATGCAATCCGCCCCGGATCTGTTTAATCTTAGATCTTTGGACAAGGTTGTCGATCGTTATAACTTACCTAACGTAGAATGTCATGAAATTCCGACTGATGTGCAACAAAAATGTATTACTACTGATTTTACGACGAAAACAGTTTAAGTAAATTACTAAAACAAGCTATACTATAATGATACCTATAATATGCCGCCCAATAACTGATTGTAGTAAGTATAGTTTTTACGAACAAAGCCTTCTAAAACTCCTGTTTTGTTTAGCGACAAATAGTCTTATCAGAACAAACAACCTAAACTAGTATTTTTAACTTTTACTTTGTTTAGCGTTCTTAACTAAATAATACCGTTACACATTTGTAAAGCATGTCGCAATTGGCATCAACACTACACGCGGTCCCCTATTTACGAAATTTACTTAAGAGGCAGAGTATTTAAAATTAGGACAACAGATGTCGACAGGCTGCCGACGATTTTGATGGCCGGATGGAGCAGCCGCGATAAAAGGATATTGGATATTGCACCTACAGGCTACAACGGGCTTATACTAGTACAGATACTAGACACGGTTTTGTTGGCGTAGTTTTCGTTCCCGTGAAAATACCGGGATAAAACTTACCTTATATATTTATCAAAATCTACTCTACGAATATGCCAAACTATAGCGAAATCCATTCCGTAGTTATTGCGTGAAAGAGCAAGAAAGACTCATATTTTACATTTTCGCAACTTTCGCGTTTATAATTTTAGTAGGATTTAAGTGTTATGATGTAACCAAATAAGAGTATCCGACCTTCATTGCTCCAAATTTGATTTTCTAGGTGGACGGGAATCGCCTACTGCTAATTTTATTTGGGCTTTGCTCGCCCATCGCATTTGCCTTCAATATGTAGGCAATAACATATATTATAGTAAAATGACATTGAGAATAAGTTAAAAAACAAATTTAATGTTAAAGTAATAAAGTTCAGCTAACGTCTGCGACTTGACTGTGATATACCTACATGTGTAATTATGTTATAGTTCGTTTTACGACCGGCATTAAAATTACCATTGGTTGAATATACAAGCTTTTGTGGTCAGCTCATTAATTTTATTACATATTGTTAGAAGGATTTAATAGAATCTCAAGATCTTTAAATCGTAAACATTTTTACACACCTAAGGCTATTTGGATGTTGTTTAAATAATTTTCTTTTGCCGTTAACGTGTGATGCACTGACATATTATTATTGTCTTATTTATTGAAGTGAAATCATAAAATGAGTGACTCCGTTACGATAAACCATAAATGAATCTTAAATAAATCATACAAATCTTATCAAGGCAGATGACTTAACATAGATAGTTCTGTACATACGGGTGTAAAAAAGTCCAGCATTCTGCAAATGAAAACACTAATATTCGATGTAAGTGTGTAATATCACTCACAATGTTATAGCATCGTTATTTGTACCGAAACGTTAAGAAACCGTTCCTATTTAGAATGAGCGTCATCTGGCCCTACGACGTGTCGCGGCCGCCACAGTTTGCTCCATATATATTTAGGGCTAGTACCGTCCGATAGAAGCACGCTATTTATTTACCATGCGTAAGCGCGAGAGAGAATGTAACGCTCTATATTTGCAACTAAGTCTCCTGTTTTCTACATCAACGTCTCGGAATAGACGCGCCACTCGTTTGTGTTTACAAAAACACACGATGTACAATAGATAGATGGATATCCAGTGAATTCACGTATAAATAATCGGCCGTATAAAACATGTGAGATCTTTTGACCCGCGCTACGTGGAAGATGGATTCGAGTGTCAATGTGTGGTCGAGTCTGACACGTATGGCGCTTGTATTCATAAAAGAGCTATTTCACTGTCAAATCTTGCTATTTATCGATCGCATTCCTTGACCTATGGCCCGAGATGCATGATGCAGTGGCAGACTGATTGTTCGCTACAGTGAATAATGCGCTAGTCATTTTCATACGATAGCTATGCTAGGTTTTACATTTTCGTGACTTATTATGTATTCCTTTATTTGCAAATATTTCTTTGAAAAGCAATTTATTATTAAATCCACCTATTCATTACGATAGTCTTATAAATCTTTATATCCTTTGTTAGTTTATGTTTCTAAATTGTCAATGAAAATGAGCGTTCGGTCGGCGTATACTTATTACAAGTAGAATAAGGAATTCTAGTAACGTTAAGTATTATTTACTTAACATAAAAATATAGACTTGATTCTCTGTTTTTATTTGCCATGCGATGTTAACGTTCAGATTATTATGCTAACCACAGAACTATATTTAATGATGTGTATGAATTTAAATACTTTTTTACCGCGTTGCATTAATTATAGAACAAGTCGTATAATATATTCCGATTGAGAAATTAATTCAGGCACATATTTTCATGTTTATTAGTTTCCTTTATAAGTTAAGGTATTGAATTCAATGTACATTTAATATGTCTAAAAGATAGTCTATAAGAGTTTATTTATAAATATTGTCAACAATAGTTTTACATTCACTTCTTAATTTATTATTTTTCTTATAAAACACGACATATCCATGAATTTACCATTGATAGATATTTATTTTGTACCGGTTTGTCTATGGTAATGTATGCAAATTACATTTTAATAAAAATAAATCAACGACGTTTGTAGATACTCTTGCTTAAATGCATAATTATTAAGCGCGTTTTTGGCTAATTATTTTTCATTTCGCACATAATAATTTATCATTGACAGAAAAGACATCATATTTATAAAAGATATAACATTCTGTATGTTGTATTAATGAAATGTTAAACGTTGAAATTGCCAAATGTCATTGGAAAGAATAATAAATGTTGTGTTTGTTTTCTTAATAAAATGGCAGTTAACTTTAGGGAGTTTAAAATTTCTTGGAGAATATGTATAAACAGAATCTGATGCTTGGTATAATGTTGCCTTTTTCTTAACTTGCTTATAATTACTTTTGAAAAAAAGACACGCAATTACATGGCGTCTTAAAAAAACCAAGCTTTATGGGCATGATTTTAACATGTACACTTTTAAACTCATATTCGTTAATTTAGACAATTGTCAAAATGATTATCTATCTATCATAACATCGTGTATTAAAATAACTAGTTAATTTATAACAACTTTCTTCTATCTATTTATCATATTAACGAAATGTTACTTACGAATAATACAATTGGGTGTCATGTATCGTGTGTCGTGTAAAGAGGGCAGTCTGTTTGGCGGTACTCGGTACTCAATACAGTACTCGGGAGCTAGAACGCATCGCTGCAATGCGATAAGGAGGGTCATCGCGCAGGAAACGGCACCGTCAAACGCTATTCCCGAAGATACGTTTATCTGGCGTTGAGCAATCAGCCCGTTGCTAACCAACCAAATTAACCAATGCGTAATCCTCTATCGCCCCGCTAGTTGATTCTAATTGTTATACGCGAATTTGAAACACCTGCCGATGTCAAGCGATGTCAATTGTCAAATACAACAATTATATGAGCCAATCAAAACTATAGACTTATTAAACGACCTTGACAACGCAAGTTCAACACTCTCGGATAGAGCCTCCAGTTCAGACTTAACATAATGTGTCAGTTTTACGAGTATTGATTAACAGAATTGATGAGGCATAAATTGACGCTCGCTAACGATAACACCAGTAGGATGTTGTACATAGACAGATTGGCATTTCCAATATGTATTTGTGTTTTTCTGAATGGGAAGTGTTCAAAACACGGCGAGGTAAAAATTTACATGTTTCCATTTGAGATTAGTGACGTCAAGCGTACTAGCAGTGTCGCCCGCTCGATCCATAAATCAATTCATTCATAAGGCGCTTCGGTTCATCAATCAATCGACTATAAATAAAAGATGGAGACGGCACGGGTGATGCGGCTTCCACTTTTGATTCTGACGTCAATCGCATTCAATATCCTTTTTTCTTTCAGTATTAGATATCTATTCAAAGTTAAGTTACATCAGATTCATAAATAGGGAACGGGTTTCTTACCCGCGCCTGACAAGTGCTACTTGAATATAATCAACGTTTGTTTTTCGAGTTTTGCGCTATCAATAAATCTGTTTCGAGCTACGCAAAGCTTATGAATAAAGCGAATGAATATTAATACGGCATAAATAAAACGTGTATGCTCTATGGATTCGTGGACATATCTAAAATGGCAGACATAACGGCTTTAGTGATAAAACTGTGTTAGTTGAAGTTAAAAATAAATATATCGATATATTGACCCAGACTCTTGGTGTTATCCTTACAAACTGTGACACCATTACTACACACACTAAACAGTTCCTGCCCGTTGATAACGCAAATTTTTGTGGCAGACTTTGATAAGCATTGCGAGATAAGCAATACTCTAGAGTTACGTTTATCTCTCGAATGGACTAAGCTGGGGTCAAAATGTATACAGATAAATATTGTTTAGTGACAATAGTTTTTATTACACATCGTTATTGCTGTTAAATATTTTTTTAAAGTTTAATACGAAATTGATTATTAACTTATTCGATTTAAACGAAAAACATTACATTAATAAAATCATATTTTCATGCTTTAAACAAATCTTTATTTCTTTAGCTATATGATTTATTGTGTTGATTTCTTTACCGCAAAACTATCTTCGTAGATGCGCGTACGCCGGTGTTTTGTTTCATATCAAATGTCAGCAGGAAGAGGTCTAGTTACGACATAATACACGGTATGATGGCATTGGTAATAATGTTAATGTACACAGTAGGTACTACGGACTCCTTACATATTCTATATGGTTATTTAATAGCGAGTGAAAACCCACGTCAAACCCGATCCCGTATTTTCAATATTATAATAGTTATTTCATCCTCATGTAAGTCAAAACCCTATGTAACCCTTGCACAAATGTTTATTTAAAGATTTCTTATAACTTTGTTTCTTCTGAGATATCCTTAGGTATCTTCCAAGCTGCATATTTGTATTCAACAAATAGTACTAAAATCAGGCCAATAGTTTAAAAGCCCTTTCATTGCAAATAGATAAACAAATCTTTCTTGTTATAAAAACACGAATATTTGAGAAACGGGCATAGTATTGTAAATTGTATTATTCTTAAGCAGAAGATTTGATAAAACAATGTGCCTTATTATTACTCTATCTTTAAAGTTTATTAAAAAACTGTTCCACTATATTTTAAGCGTTAGGTACAATTTTGTTTTTGTAGAAATTATCGATGTTTGAATTAATACTACCTATTTCTAATACCACACATTTTTAAATATGTTTTAATAACAAATTGATACTTAAAGCTACACAACCAAAACCAATTAACCAAGCTCCACATAGACCCACAATCCTGAATCTAAACAACTGCGGTCGAAAGCAGATATTTCGCATAGTAGAGCCGTTCTTTATATCTCTATTAGAAGTATTCCATATATGGTCGGCAGGTGACGGATACCTCGCGAAACGGACGCACGTCCGTCTGTGTATCTAGGAAACTAAAGTTATCCAATTATTTGCTGATATCCTGGTATTGTGCTGTGATCGCATTGTTACATCAATAAAAATGATTGGCACACTGCTAAGATGAAGAATTCACTTCATTCTGAATGGAAGAAAAAATTTAGTATGTATAATGTTTAATAAGTCAGTATCAGAGTTTCTTGCTTGTTCTTCTCTGTAGAAACTGCCTTCCGAACCGGTGGTAAATGTTTTGCAATACCATGACGATTCAAAAGTGTTACTTTATGTAGCCTAATTGAATAAATATACTTTTGACTTTGTCTTTGACTTTAATAAAGTTATTGTGTTCTTATATAAGAAAAACATGTACAAATACATCAAATAAAAACTGTTATTCTACTCTTTATTATAATCAGAGTAAGTTGCATCGCATTGAAAATTGAAGCGCACCCACGCAATACGAATAAAAGTGGCATTTTACATTTATCTATATTAAATGAAATTCTATTTTAAACGAACTGTGTATTAACTTACGTGTTCAGAGACGTCTATTTTTATACTAACAAAGTTCATTGAGAAAACGAGGTTATTTCAACGAACCCTGGTTCGTTACGTTAGCTTGAATGTTAAGTCTGCCCCCTTCGTTTATGAATGGATGTCTGCAGCGGTGTGAGTTCACCCCCTACAGCTAAGCCAAAGTACGAATTGCGTAATTGATTGATCTGTTTACTTACTAAGTAACTTTTTCTGACTAATACGTATAGTTTATTATCCATAGTCTTCGATATTATGAAGGTAAAGTTTGGAGTTATATAATACATTGAATGAGTTAATTTTTGTTTCTATTATTATGTATTATATTAACAATGGAAGTTTTTAACTTGAAATATATCGAATTGAGTTTTGTTAGAGTATATCATAGGGGGAAACACTGCTTGTTTTTCTTTAAACTAATTAATAGACAAATTATACACGAATCGTTGTAATAATCAATAAATTTCTACTCTTTAAAATTGACGTGCAACAATTATATATAATATTTTATTATAAGTTCTTCAATAATTAAGCTTATATGTACAATCGTTAGTCGCAAATCGCAATTCATAAGTGGTAATAAGAATAAAAACTTGTGCTGTACAATTTAATTAATTTTGCGTGCGAGAAGCAACGAGTCGCTTTTCTCAATTGAATCGCTCGTGTACAGTCGACTAAAAAAGTACGTATTTAAATAATATAATATTTATTATTCAACAAAATAAAACTTCTCAACAAAGAAAGTATTTCATTAGTTGAATAGTTGTTTCCCATGTTTTGAGAATTACTAGATAATGATATGAATAGTTTTCTCTATTAAGACGACGCTTTGAAAATACTATAGTGTTAGTAATTATGAATGAGAATAAATACTTTTGTGGTTGACGGTACATTATAAAAGGAAGGCCAAAGATTATGTCAGTAGAAGTCAAATTCGGTACAAAAGTAACATCATTGATCGTCGAAACGATTATAACCAAATAAATAAATATTTCATGGTGTTTTTTTACGCAACGTCTTCTCGATGCAAATAAGCAGATCTTATATGGGTAAATCTAGATTTAGGGGACTTTGTAGTGGGTGATATCTAGACATATAACAATAAAACAAATGAGGTTCTTCTCATTTGTTTTATTTCAATACAATCATACAATTATGTCTTCAGGATCGCTGACCATTTGACCAGAGTTGAAAACTTGAGTTTTACTCAAGTGGAAAAGCTAAAAATAGCAAGAATATATACAGGCTAATATTGTAAGGTCGGCTAAGCATTCGTGAAATTTAAGCTAATTTAATTAAATTTAATTTATAAATACCTAGTTTTTTCAATTAAAAATTCGTCAATAATTTTTTGCCATTTTACTGACTGGGACTAATAATCGTAGTTTAGATGTCGGTTCTACATACATAATCTTAGTCCAGAGCCTACGCTAGTACTACAGAGGGGTGGTGGGGTGGTGGGGGCGTAGGCGCTGAGTGGGCCGCGAGTGGGCGAGCGTAGTTGCTATATGCTATTGACGTTTTGGTAATTAGCCTAACCTGATTGATATGATTTTTTCAATATACTTATCCTACTAATATTATAAATTCACGCAAAAACTAGTGAATGAATTTAGCTGGTATTTGGCATTTGATTTATGAGAGTAAAACGGAATGGCATGGCTAGTATTTACTAGATTTAGGTATAGCATGAAATGCCGTGATTTTAGGCGGTTGCTGATAGCGAAATTGGCTATTATATAGCATGTATGTTATGTATTATAAATGTTTAATGTTGTTTTTGATGTGATGGTATTGATATTATTACTTTTATTAAATTAAAACTGGATGTTAGTTTTTAATTAGTCTATTAAAATTAATATTCAAAATTTTAACAACAATATAATAAGACGTAGAAAAAACCATTTTTAGTAACTATTTAGTTAATAAAAGCTAAAAATCGCACTGATCAATGAAAATTCAAGAGGCATTATACTATAAGAAAACAGAAGCTGTGTGAGATAAAGTGATACTATTTTAATATAGATGCATTTTAAAACAGTTTTCAAAACGTGAACAGTACGTCGGTTATTTTCTTGTCGCGTCGGTCGGGTGCGCGTGCGCCGCCCGGCCCCGCAGGAAACAGGAAGTGTACTAACCGCTCGTTTCCGCTCCCATTCGTCGCTCGCCGCTCAACGGACGCTCTGTTTCATTCACAACCACGGCTACCACTTCATAATCTCAATCTTAATAGCTCTATAAATAATTTTTCATCGAGAAATGTTTGGAGATTACATGTCGGTACGCCAACGCAGACATCTTGTAGTTTAAATATCGAACGCAGTACACTATTTGCTTTTTTGTAAATTAGGTTTATTAAAATGTATCGTTAAAATAGAAATAAAATGACCGTTTCTACTATATTATATATATCCCGAAATGCAACTGTCTATTCCAAATTCCATATTGATGATTCATCTTTAAAAATATTATAACAAAATATTTGATTATTCTTTTATTTATTTCAAATGAAGTATTGACCTTTAATATAAATATCAATTTTATATACCAAAAGCGATATTAAAGCCGTCAAAATGTTATGACACTAACGCTAAATTATTGCCGAACTAAAGACAAAATGGACACCGGAAATGCAACACGATCTTGCTTTTGTTTTTTTTTACCAGCAATATTTACGACTTAAATTACTTTGAATGTGTTTTAATTCTAAACTAGCTGTGCCCCGCGTCTTTATCCACATCCTATATATACATCTAATCATACTTATAAACTTTGAAACAATTTAATTTTTCTCATGCTTTTTAAAAAAAAACTTCTTTAATAAAATACGTTATTTAAAGCATACAACCAGCTATAGCTTTAACAGTTTGTTTCTCAAAAGAGGTTTTATATATAATATATATTACTAACGTGCATTAAATACTTTTTCAAGTTAACCTCGTGTTGAGTTCGCGCCAATGTTAGGTATGACGTCATAGGGTGTGGGAGAGCTAGGGGCAGGGGTCTGGAATGACGACACGTTTTACGCAAACCGTTTTGAAGCTTTAAAGCCAAGCAAAGCCTTTAAAATCTAGTTCGCGATTTGACGGGAAAATCAATACGTTCGTTTAATTTTAAAACTGACTTCTTTTTAAAAATAAAGAGTTTTTTTTTAAATCTTTGTTACCATATACAACATCTCATTGGATACAACATTAGAGTTTTGTTAAAATAAAAAATACATGCTGCTCTTCTTTCTTGTCACAAGGCCTTATAATATGTGTTGAATATTTTCGATAAAAATAGTTATGAAACTAAGAGACTATGAACAAGAATGTTGTTCGAAATATATACTCGTACTTTGTTGAAATATTGCTATCCATAAAAAAGCATCGTCCAAGCCCAATAATACACATAATATTATAAATAACATATGTAGCATAGAGTTAAAATGTACTTCATATAAATTCCCTTATTTTGTATAAAAACGTTTACTTATTTATCTTTAAGCAATGTCATAGATACTTTTAAATTAATTGAATGTTTTCTGGCACCCTATCGCGCACAATTATCTCGTCATGAATGCTATTGGCACAGTCGCTATGCACTGTTGGCACTATAGCTAACGCATATCCCCACGAAAACACATTTTTAATATAAAATATTTCATGTTTCTTTATTAATAGACCATGATATTACGTATAAAGATACGGGCAAATGGAACATTAAAACTACGATTGGCATTTGGCATTATGTAAGTAATAAACATAAAACTTTCCTTAAAACGTAATTACATTGAATACGTTTTTATAATAATATCATTATTATGGCTTCGTACGTAAATATAAATAAAACATAACCTCACATAATTAACGCGGCATAAAGCCATGTTAAGTCACACAGTAATTATTATGAATAGAACAAAAATTACAGAAGCTCATTGACGACCGCGGAAACATCAATGAATGAACCGCCATTCTTAACTTCCTTACGGCGTCCTGCTCACACTTCACGCAAACGTACATACTAGAGCGAGCAAACCATATAGCAGTTGCTGCACTGCAAATAAAACAATTTCATTGATTGTGAAAGTTGTGAATTGAAATCAGTTGTTTTTGTAATGAGTTTTCCTACGACATAAAAGCAATATCATGTTAATATATTTACTTGATAAATTGTTGTTGTTGTCACATTTATATAATTTAGAGGTGAATTAATCAGTTTTCATTGCCTTTGTAGGTATTTATAGATTTTTTGTTTGTCTTATTTATGATAGAGAAGAATATTGAAATAAGTTTATTTAACAACTCATTCAATACATTGGATAGATACGTCGGCTCAACTTCAAAAATCTTGAAAAGAAAAGCCGTAAAGCAAACCACCATAAGCCATGTCAATTACTTACGCTTAGCCCTAATTACGAACCGCCCTAAAGGAAACACTAAGTAGGAAATAATAATTGACGCGAACAGGGAACAGGCATCCGGCAGGCGGTCGGAAGTAGCATACGCCTTTCTCTCCTGCCCTTCTATTTCTTTTTTTTCCATTCAAACCGTGGGATAGTACCAGGTACCCATAAGCAGGAGGATCGTCTCAGTACCGCAACGTTTCCCCATTTAGCTGTTCAGTGTTCACCTTCGAGAAAGCCCCGGTACTCAATGAACGAGAGGATATTTTTACGCAGACTTTCTCGAGCTATTTCTGTTACGAGATCGACTAAATATTTAGCTTTGGCCCCGACATATTGGAAGTGGCGGCTACTAACTAAAAGCGGGCAGAGTGTGAATTTAAAATTTAAAAAACGTTAAACATGCTCTTTATTGAAAAATAAATTTAACAGTAGGTACATGTAGTTTAGATACTGTCTCAAATATGAAAACGATATGTACCTACATGTTATGTATTTAAAAACATACACAATACACATGAAGGACCCTAAATTGAAAGTTAATGTGGTTTTATTATTTTTATTGTAAAGCCTTTACAATAATGGATGCTATTCAAAATAGAAATTAATAATGTGGCTTGGCTTATGTTATGAGTCAACCCACGAATGTATCACAAAGCGGCGTATAAAAATATAAATTTGAATTTATTCATTTATTTCTAGTTTCTAGTGTTAACCTGGAATTAATGTACATTGTATTCCACATTGGCATTGACCCAAGCACTTTCGTAATGAGTCATGCATTGTGCTAATTGAATAATTAGTTTATTACGTATCAAATGGTTTGTTTCTCACAAAAAATCGTCTGGACAAAATAAGCGCTTTTATATATTTTATTTAAAACATAATTTTAAATACATAAGAAATTTCCTAGATAATATATTTTATTTGAATGGTTTTTTTTAAAAACTTAAATAAAAATCGACGTTTATTTTTGTGTAACTGTAGATTATTTATCTGTAGAATAAAAACACTTATTATCTGTGGATTCACTAGAACGCTAGACGTCATAAAAAATGTCAATTAGCGCAAAGCGATCGCAGGCTCATGAATGTCTAGGCACGTATTTGGTTTAGCATTAACATTGTGGCGTAGCTGGAAAATCTTGTTTTCCATAATATTCCGGCTTACGGCAGCGGGAGCCTGGGAAAATCGAAGCATCGATTCCAATACGGCGTTTCAAAATTTTACACTGCGTCATAGATTTATAGTTTAAGCTTTAACGGTTTCTATTTTTGAAGTTAGGACATTTTCATAGTACATTTTTGTTATTAAATTCTCCAATGTTATTTCATTTTTAAACTTTCATACACGTTTCACACACATTATACCCATTAACCTTTTGATACATACTACATTAAGATTTTGTATTTTAACAGATATAATAATAATTTGCACTTTATTATCATAAATGTCGCGTGATTACGCTTATCAAGGAAATTATGAATGGAACAGACATTGATAATGCTATAACCGTTTGAGCTTTTCAAATCAACAAATAAAGCAATAAATAGGGATAAATTTGAAAGTCAAATGTCAATATTGTAATAACATGTTATCGGCGTTTGGTGACATTGTTATAAAATTGTTTCACGTATTAAGTTATCGTATTAAATGTATGGAGCTTTTATTTTTAAAATTTTATTCGTTAATTTTATTTCTATACAGTATATGGCAAAGAAAAACATTTAAACGTAATTTTTAAATAAACTTTAACTATGTTATTGTTATATTAGCGAATTGTGTACATTATTTTACACGTATTTTATCCTGAGATTTTGTATAAGCGTATTTAGGTACTTATACTGCCGAAAAGCAAATGCAAAAGTTAATTATAAACTGCCAAAATATATAATTATAACTTTATTGTATTTATAAAATTATGCCATTAATTTATTAGCTTATTGTTTCAATTAGAAAATACCCGATGTTACGATACTGGTTCTAGATTTTTAAATTAAAAAAATAATACTTTAAGAAAGTAATTTCGGAACGAATGTAATCGTTCTTGAACGTAAGTATATACAACACATAAGATCCAATCGTGCCGTCTGTTTACTTTCGCACGGGCGTACTTGCTAGGTACAAAAAGATGAATGGTAGAGTGCGTCCGCAATTGATAAAATTTAATAGCGAAGCCTGAATGGGCTTGCCATCTGCCGGGCCAGGTGTTCGATCTTACCTCATGGAGTGCCCGGACAAAGAAAGGCCGAGATAACATCTAAAATTGTCTATAGATTGAGCTGTTTCTAATCACTTACTTTATCGTGACAGGAATTTTAATTAATATTTTCGGTTGTATGTTTACCTATACGATGTCAACATATAATTAAAAATGATTGAATTACCTTTTACTGAGTGTCAATTATGTACTTTTATGATTGTTATTAATAAACTATCTAAAATAAATACATTTTGACACTTTAATCGTTAACGCTAGAAATATACGATTTTGACATTAAATGGCGCGCGAATTGCCTAAACGACTAGACGGACAATAAAAAAAAAATATAACCTACGAGTGTCATAGACGCTTATTAAAGTAGAACGTACCTCGCGAACAAATAGTGAGTATAGCGTTAAAACTAATTAGTGTCCGTCATTTAATCTATGGTGTGTAGGTGCGTTCCCACGGCGCGCCGGAAACCCTCCCCCCGCGCTAAGCCGAACCTCTGCGAGTCGCTCACGCACGCTCCCTAGCTAGTAGCTACAGCATCCATGCTCTATGCTCGCTACAAATTTATACGTTCCTTATTTAAATGTTATATGACTGTTCGATTTTTAAATTTGAAAAAGATCATGGAGGTTGTATATTTGTTGTAAGAATAATTTTAGGTTAAGTACAATGATTGTCTGTGAACGAATGTTTTTTTTTTATAATTGAAAGTATTCCATACGCGTATAATGTATGCTAAAATATATTTTATTTATTGTTAATTTATAGAGTACCCTATTGTCTGATTTAATAACATTATTTAAAAACAAAACCGGTGGAAATCGTTAACAAATTAGACTTTGCTGAGAAATGCCTAGATAAAAAAATCTAAAATAGCTCTTTATCATTTTAGCGTCTAACTAGGCTTACGTTCAGTGAACTGTTTTCATTTTTGTATAAAATAACCAAAATATATACAAAGTATGGTTACCATACTCAACCCACTATACTTCTCAGCTGCAAAACTTAGCTTAAAGCAAGAATGGCAAAATAGCTATGTCTATTGAAGGGATCCCTTATCGGTATTAGGCACACTGCTTCCGGCGCGCACATCCGTTTGTTACATCTGGCAACATTTAACAACTACCGGAAGGAACAATTTTTTTAATTTTTACAATCTATAGACCGGAACTTCCGACATCCTTTTTAAATTTGTGTAAAGATGTCACGCTTTGTCGACAAATTACCGTTTCTAAATAGCAAGTTATTGTGCCAGTTGTAAAATAGTATTTGTATAGTCACGTATTTAATTTTTCTGGTCCGTGATATATGAAAATGGAATTACTTATATTTAAAAGTTTCTTTACTCGCCGCTTTCTATTAGCAATGACATTTTTATAATATTTTTATTCATTCATAAAAAAATTGTATAGTTTCAAAACGTATACTTCTACGGTTATACCCCACACTTTTCTCAATTTCCTTATCTATATTATTTAACTGTCCGCACGCATGCAACAATAAGCCATTAATTAAAACTTGAGTTTTAGCCCGAAAAGGCTCGTTCCCGGTGTAAAATAAACCGAGGCCGACCCCATTCGACCTTAAAAGGTTGTGTCGGCCGTCGAACCTAGGCATTCATTATATAACTTGAAACGCGAACGCGTGGTCAACTCCGCGATATGGGCGGAATGAGACGATTTCAGAACGAAGTTTATTGACAATATAGGTATAGACTGACAGGCGTATGACACAGATTAAATAAAAAAAAAACAAAATAGATGTATGGTAACCAAAAAGTATATACTGTTTAAGTATATAATTTGTGAATCGCGAAAAGTAAGGAAACATTATTTATGCTAAGATTTTAACGAGCTAAAGTAAAAGTCTTATAAACATTTTTGATATTTTTAGAAAATAATTTCTGAATATAATAAACTGTTTTTAATTTTAATTCTTTGACCAATAAAAAGCTATGTACCTAGTATTCGTTGTCTTCATAGGCTTTCTCATCTTTATTACACAAGATCAAGAATTATTCAGAACATCAGGTGTTCAGCGAGTGAAAGACAGCATACAAGTAATACATTGTTTGAGACAGAATAAACCTATTTTTTGTTCTAGTCCTTAATTTACAGACACAGATGACTCATTGCATTTAAATGCATCACTTATAGAAGTGCTCATAAAAGTAAAAAAAGGTTGTACAATTATTTCGATTATCTGTTTTTCATAAGTTGATTGTAAAAATTAGGAAAAACATATCTTAAATGTTTTTGTAGTATCTATAATTTATTCGAAAACTAATTGCTATTTTAATTGCTTCGTTAGATCGAAAAGAATTTGCTCATATATTTTTTCTGTCTTCAGCTCATTAACCTTTCAAAAATTTGATGAAGTAAAGGTTAAAGCTGTGCTTTTTAATACGATTAATTACTCATTAGAATTTGTTGATTTTATTTTATGAATTCTCAAAGTAATTATATTTCCTGATATTATTTAAGCGAAAGTTTGGGAGGTTAATGGATATGCAAGAAGCTGGATTAAAATAGGACTATTTATCCCGGTATTGCCATGAAAACGAAAATTAAAAGGGAAATACGTCTATAATTGCCAATTTAATATTTATACAATCTTAGATTCACATATTTAGAGACTCTTGTACTACATTTATATTTAATTGGTTTTAAATAAACCACATAGGTACATATAACCAAATTTAATTAACCTACTATTATAAGTGTAGAACTATAAATATTTGTCTTAAAACAATAGCTCCCAAACTCCAAGGAAATTACATAAGTATAATATATAGATATAGAGTTTGTTGCACATACACGCGAAGCCCTGCGAAGGGCGGAATGTCTCGGCAGGTGTGCGACAACCACCCGCATAGTGTGGATACACCTTTGGAACGTTTATATTTTAAGATTAGTTGAGCCTATAGCAGTCTGCGTGATTATAATCTTTATTTTATACAATCTATATATATGTATATTGAAATTACTAACAAATTCCTCATACGTATCATCTTAAACTGAAATATAGATGAACTCGTCTTTTAGAATTAAAGTTGAAATTTT
>JADANM010005989.1:6552281-6572200 GCA_026213755.1 Eurema hecabe
GTCTCGGTGATATTTCGAGTGCCACATGTCTCCTTTGCAGGCAGATGCGGGAGGGGCGATTTCAATGCTTATAAAGGCTTATACAAGTTTTTGCAGCAACCACTAGTGATATAGCTATCACAAACTATTGTAAGTCTCGTACGAGTGTAGTTTCAAATTAAAATTATATTTATAAAAGTTGAATCTACTGAATGTGATCTGTATAGTTTTCATTAGCTTCTGGTAGACAATCTAGTATACATATAAGTAGAATAATTTAATACGTCTTTTTAACATGGTGCAAATTTAAGATACATGTTTTTTAGATAATATTGTCTGAAGTAGTCTAAATAATTGTATGGGGTCCGTCCGAGAAGAAGGTGCTTTAAAAAAAAAATCAGTTCCCAGTTGAAAGTCGAAAGGTAGTTAACTACCTAAAAAAAGAGTATTGAGTTATACGTCCTTTTTGAAATTAATTATAAGACATGACAGATCGATTTAAAAGTAAATAGGAATGTTTGATTTCACTAGACATTTAGGTAAATGATTACGGCTAATAAAAGATATAAAACAGTCATTTTCGCTGTGTCCTTTCGGTTATCTCAGATCATTATAACGTAACTATTTTGATGCGGTTGTTAACATTGATTCAAGAGAAAAGTGTATGTATTACATGTATAAAATATGCATGGTAAATCCATAGAAACGTCGTGGATAAAGCTTGCGAGTCGCTTCTAGTCTCTCTTATTTAAAGTTTTCCCTAATATCTTGAATGATTCCACCCCACTATTTTTTAAATGAAGTTCAAAGGCAATCGCTAAAATACCCGCATCTTAAATTTCGGCATTTTATTTTTAGAATCTAAATTCTAATATGTTAAAGAATTGGTCACGATGAGTACGATTTAAATCACTTGAAAACGTTCCGTACATTATTGTAAACGTGAAACACTCTCTACATCGATGAATCTATAATTTTTAAATACAATAACAGTACGGTTATTTTTATTTCAGATCTCTATAAATATCTTTTTAATTTGCCATTTAATTTTAATAAACTTTTTCTTATAAGTTATTCCCAATTTATTTTTATTTTAATTTTGTTGTCAAAGTTATTTCAATCGCGGATAAGCACATTAGAATTAATTAATGTTGCTAGTAAGAAAGCAAATATTGCAAAAGCACAATGGCTGTGACAAACGGACTAACAGACTCTCAAGTGATCGTATTTATACGTACTTAGTTTTTATTTCGTAAGAGGCCCCAAAGGCATCCTTTGTTTTTAAATGCACCTGGATGACATTTTTGTTTGGAATAAAGAGAAGGTCTCACCTGTTGGAAAATAAGCAAGGAGAATTCTAAAAAATATGTTCCAAAATGTTGGTAGTAGGTAGGATATACATATAACAAAACTTTAGATAACAGCTATACATGATGACAGCTTTGTGTGGTATGCCTTTCGGAACGCAACATTGTGCCTCTTTCCTATTCTTGTATGAATTATTAATTATTAATTTGTTTGAAAAACGCCTTGTATATTGCTCTTATGTATACATGTAAAGTACTCTAGTACAATTACTTTCTTCCTATCTTTGTGGGGAGATCTTCTAAGATTACTGCCGTATAAAATAAAAAAAACCCGTGTTCCTCCAAGCACCTATTAGCTGACTCACAGCGATGTTAAAGCACTCTTCCACAAGACTAAGATTTACCTAATATTTTAGAAAATAACACCATTCTAGTATAATTTTAAAATACTCATAAAACTTCACAACGAATAAACGTTTTATTCCAACGTGTTAAAGAATGCATAATAAAATAAATGTCGATCTCACATCTATTTATAGTGCATTATAATATAACCTATAAGACAAGTCAATGAATGGTCACTATCACGTATCAACTGAATTATGAGCTTATATGCTACCAGGCTGTCTAACAAGTACTTCACTCGTGACTAGAATAAACTTCATTTAACTATAAATGTATTGTAAATATATTGCTTTTGATAGCGTTCATGACGATGTTTTTATAGTCAAAACAAGACGCTTGATAATTTTATGACACTACTAAAATTACTTGGATAACACAGGTAAGTATGTATTTAGTTTGATAAAAGTATTATATCTAAATAAGGGGTAAGTAATTCTACATTTAACATGCCATGCAATAACCCCTTTTGAATTTTATTAATTTTACTACAACCGGTCGGTATGGGTCAAATTAAAATGTGGTTAAAAATTGATTTTACGAAAACGTGGTCATTGTGTACCAGTTGTAATCTATACTCGATGAAGGTTTTCAATTACAGTTTTTTAATAAGATTTTTTTCATTATTTAGTAAGATTTCCCATTTATCACTGTATTATGTATAGGTTTTTTTTAATTCATTAAATTAAAAATATATTACATATTCTCGATGAAGAAAAACTGAATCACATCTTCGCATATTTTTAGAGGAAATAAGTACCTAATACAAAAATGCCTATGGCGGTTTTCTGTAAGTGGAATATTTTAACCATGGTTCATGGTCTAACAAAACAATCATTTCGTGAATTCTATAAACAGTCACACAGAAAAAGAAAGCAATCTCGGCAGTAGTAACTTTATAAAAGCAAAGGAAACTATTGGAACTGATTATATATCGCACAGCGTAGTGGAACATCAAACAGGACACAGCAGCATTAGCATTCAACGGCGCGCCGCCGCCGGAAGGCGAGCCTGCCTACAATGAATCGATAATTAACAATAACCGATTTCATATTTCGAATCCATCGCTTAATAATCAAGATGTGATGTAACCTGGACCATACGGGGAAGGAAACCTTCCGAATGCGTCGAGCATCCTTGGCTGACCATAAGGGCTGATAATATTCTTCGATGGGAGGTCGTTACGTACGTTTGAACGTGAGGGTTTTTTATTTCTGATTGTCTTGATTCTTTGAATCGTTTGTAATCGTTATTGTTTTACAATCGAGTTTTAATGGGGTGCTTGGAATGCTTATTTGCATTAATCTTCGAGGTATTACAAATAAAGTATGGTCGTGGTGTGTGTTAGGAGGTATTGTACTCCTCGATGTTAATTACGTCCGGTAAGAATGGACCTTTGCTTATTTGATAGACAGGTATCACTGATTTAGGCACATGGATAGGTAATTAAACTAAGTACTTTAATAACACAGGTACGCTCCGGGAGATCGTCAGCAGTGTAAATAGACTGCTGGCTTTCTTCAATGACCTAGGGTGGATCGAATAAGACCCACCCGCAAAAACCGCGCCTTGACGTGGAGTTGCGGAAACCAGCCCGTGCTACCTGTACCTATACCTATACCTATAGGTAATTAAAGTATTGTAAGTATTTCAGTAATGTATTCTAGGGTGAATTCCCTATCTATCATTAGGCCAATAACGCAGTCAAAAGCGCTCTAGACTTACCAATGTCTATAGTTTACCATGGCTATGTTGCTCTCCAAGCATAACATGTGAGGATTGTTAAACGCGTTTACGAGAGTTCGTCATTGCCAGGGTGCGTGGAGGACTTTAGTCGGACCGGAGTTGAGCGGAAGATTTTAGTCGGTAAGGGCGCACCATTTCCAGTTCCATAGCATTTCCTGTTCGTCCGAATATGACGCGATATCCCTAAGACGATTTACTATTTAAAAAAAAAACAAAAAGCTAATTTCAGTACCAACTAGCTGTGTCATAAAGATTCAATGTTCAATGGTCAGTACTAATGAAGCGTGTCGGATTTTTTACCAGCCACCCCGGCCGGATCACCCGCGGTTTGTCACGACAGTCGCTATCGGAGAAATACTTCGATATCTATACAACTTTAATTTTTTACCAATAATATTGTTCCGCGCCAGTAGCTGTCCCATTTCTTTTTATCAGTATTGTTTTATATACAATCTTTGTTTTGCCGTTCGTTTTTCATTATTATTACATCTATAAACGAATTTTTAATAACTATGCATTGTTTAGCATATCGCAATGTCAAATTTAACTGGGCATTTAATGTTCCTCTTTAAAATACACAAAACTATTGCATTGTTCAAAGAAGGAAAGTAATTTTTACTTTTATAGTTTTTTTAAAGCAATCTCATAAGTATTTATCAAGCAAAAATATGCTTGTACCTAAAACAACACCAACAATAACTACGCTTTTATCTATCTAATATCTTATATTATTAGAATAAAAATTACAATTTGTGTAACCCATATTTTCCTATTGTTTGTTTTGTTACTTCTATTAACATTCTTAGTTTAAGTCACACTTTCGCGAAGCTTATGCTTAAGCTTATTTAATTTCTAATTCAGTTCCTTTAAACAGAAGCAAGTATCAATAAACATCACTACTAAGTCCGCTTAAAAAATATTCAGCCTTAATAGTAGCTAGGTACCTATCTATAGTTATGTACTATTAACTAGTAAATAAAATTAATTGACAAAAAAATAAAGAAAAGACCTACACAAAAACATACCATTCGGCCAATCGGCGGGTTTATCTCTAGGAAGCGATATCTTCCAGGTAACCAAAACCAGGCGTTAAGTAAAAGTTACCCATCTAAAATTGTGACCACTCACTTACTAGTAAGTCGTATCTAGGTACGTATGTTTAATTGTGTACTTGTGTCTTACTAGGCGTAGAAGCTACTAACTGGGTACCTATCTATAATAGTGTTAGGTAAAAAACGCAGTCACCGAGGCGCAGTGACGTCGTCGTGACGTGGCGAAGGGCGCTGACCCTTCGCGGCCGCTACCTTCCAGTTAATGCTTTTACATTCTCTTGTACTCGGAATATTATGTTTTCTTGTCGCGATTTCGGGATGCGTTGCTGGCTGTAGTAGTGCTCGTAGTACTTTAAGTTTAATACCATTTGTCGTAACGTTTAAATTGACTGGATTATTTGTTATATTGCTGTATATTATGATACAAGGAGTAGAGTATTTTTAAGTGTATTGCTAAGCGTATTACACTATCAAAGAGAAGATGAAAAGCAGAACGCCATTTAATATTAAGATCATGCATTTACATTATACAAGCTTTTACTCATTTAAACGGTACGAATCCAAAATTTAACAAAAAAGCTAAACCTTATAGTTTATAGTACAATCAAATAACCCCATAGGAATATTGAATATTACAAGAAGATGCATTAGGCAAGCTTTTGCTCAATTACGCTCAATTAATCAGTTCGATATCATCAAAATTTAATGAAAAAATCTTTAAAAAATCGTTTATAGTAGGTATAAGCATATAACCCGATAGACATGTCAACACGATATTAATTACTCATCGCTAATTAGGTGTTCGTTCGGCACAGATCAGAGGCGCCCGAATAGGAAACAGGAAGGGAGTAATCAACATTACTAAAAATATCCCACATTTGGTTCTCGTCCGGTGATGGGAACGGCCTGACGCTATTTGCTTTGAACACCAGAAAGACGACAAATTAATGGCTTATACTTATTTCGATTACTGATATGCTCTATTGAATTCGACATGGACGGTAATTATAATAAATAACAATGCCGCTTTAGCCATTACTTTTAAAGTACATGTAGGTACATATGCATGTAGGGCAACTTATTTTATACGAGGTATAGGTATAATTTTTACATACAAACGGCCCTTACTACAAAGTTATAAGATTGCCAAATCTGTCTGCGATATTATACCATAGGATTTAAAACCCTAATTTGAAAAAAATTATCATAAAAAAGTATTTTAATGTGGAAGTCCATCCTTAAAAATACATATCTTTTTAACCCTACGATTGACCAGACAGCTTAACTGTCGAAAAACGAAAATTCAGATAGTACGAAGTGATACTTCTATCGGCGCTATTAAATTCTGAACAACCCAAATATGCTGTAACCAAGATACGCGTACATCGTTTACACACAATTAGACAGTTTATCGCACTATTACAATGTGTAATTCTAACCGATAACGCCCGGCTATCGAGGAGCCACTATTAATTATCTACAGCATTGCTTCTAATGCTAACATTGCTCTCCGGCGGACTGATGATTGATATTACGATTCCCGATGAGTGTGCGACGCCGCCACATAATTATATAATTTCTATTATTTATATGCAAGGGCGGTGCGTCGCTCGCATCGCAACGACGCGGCTTCCTTCGGCCGGCTACCAAGAAACCCGTCATCGTGTTCTCACTAAAGAGGATGTATGCCCCGCCACCCATGATTTAATTCACGAAAGTTCCTGTCGTGACTGAAGCTTTTCCTGTGACGTATAACGTAGTATAACGCTCCCCGCTTCCTTTATGGTAAATTGTAATTGATAAACGTGTCACCGGGCTAAGATTTAACCTTGCGGTGCCGTATTACGAGGTATGTTTTGAGTTTTATGTTCGTTATAAATAGAATAGACCATCTAGATATTATATAATTACTTATCCTCTACTATGTTACTTGAAATATAAGTAAAAATCTAGTAAGAATATTAATGCTTATCATACCATAGTACCTATTAAATGTCGCTTTCTTACTGTCCTTAATCCTTATGTATGCTTAAATTTTTAAAACTAATTTATAGATTTTAATTCGTTTTTTTATCAGATAGTGATTCAAGAGGAAGGATTGTGTACAATACGTACATGCATAAATGCGGTTAAAACTGCGAAAACCGTTTTATGTCTATACACACTGTGTTTGTGTGTGTCCAGCATTGTATAGTAACCGTCACGAATGTTTAGCGATTGAGGAGAATAGCTGCGCATTGGTAGAATCGCGCTCGTGGGTGCGAGAAAGACAACACGACTGGGACAACCAATCAACGGTCGCGCACCCGACGATCGCGCGCCCCGCGCGCCGCACCTCTACCTCGATACCTTATTTTTGACTTCTGCGCAGGTTTCGTTCACCGCTAAAGGTAATTGACGGTTACTATACACCACTATAAAATCAGTTTTAAAGTTACCAATGCGCTAGAAATATAAATTCAAGTTAAAATATTATTCCTTATGCCGTGTCGGTCTGTGAATAACAAGGAAACATGTAAATTTCTCATTGTCTGTCATTTAACGTTGTCAATTTCAACTGCGATAACCAATTATTTTATACATCGGACATAACGCCCATATTTTATTAAATATACAGAGATTTGAGTGTATGTTGTTTTGTAAGTACTGTTAAGTCATTGCAAAAATTTCCTTGAAGTGTGAATATTAAAAAATATATTATGAAGTTATTTTCGATACTTAAGATTTAATTAAGAATTAATATAAACAAGTTGAAGTTTAGTTGAAATATACGGTGACGAAATAGAAGAATAATATATCAAGTTCAAATCGTCTACACCGAATCGGAGCTAAGAAAGAAAGAAAGACCCATCCACTAACCAATAAAGAAATATTCAAACCTATACATATAAGTATGACACTAGTAGGATTATAGCATAATCTACAGCTTACAGTGTCTATGGGCAATTGTCGAAGAAAAATAAATAAAAGACAAAATTTATCTGTAGTTCAAATATTTATTTCTACATACATATAAAAACTACACGTTACGTTTTTAACGTTTAAACTACAGGTGAAAAATATGTGCAAGCAACAAACACTACAATATTATAAAATAAATAGCATATTCGTAATACGTTTTTGATAGTTACTTGGAGATAAACTGGAACTTTAATACAATACAATTATGGAAAATAGAGCAAGAATCTCCATAATTTCACATCACTCAATACTTAATTTTTTTTGAAAATTTTTAGTACTAACCAAGAATGATTTTCGAAAGATTTTTAGTTTTCCTGACATTCGACTATTTAATTTATATTTAATTACCCCTTCATTATTTTAAGACTACAACACACATTTCAATTGACTTTTCAGTATTTAATAACGATATACATATAATTATTATTGTTATCATCGTTTCTATAATACTAAGGTCCCAAATACGTTAAGAACTTTCCTTTTGTCTCTATATTTATTAAGTTAATTCTAAAAAACAGTAGTAATGAAGTAGAAGACAACAGTATTTATTTGAAATTTATTTATGTACATACATTATATTATATTAAGACAAAATTAAAATTTATATATAATTATGCAGAAAGTAAGAAACTATTGAAATATTTTTATACAAGTATTTTATCAATTTTTACAAATATATTATATAAGCAAAATAATAAAATATGTTTCCAGACAGTATCCAATGATATGTTATTAATTATAATCTATGAGTAATTCCATAAAAATACATTCTGATTTGAGATAATCTTTACTATTTAAACAGATCAAATCTAAGGGCAACCTGTTATATCTATTTCCCCTTAAACATAAGTATAATACATATTATAATTAATTGTTTAGGGATAGTGTCATAAATTACACTATTCATAAGTGACAAAGGGTATTATTTGTAACAATTTTTATATTTTATTGCATGCATAAAATGTTGAAGTAAACCCTTATTAATTTAAAAATGGATATTATAAAAAAATTACTATCTATCTTTAATATAATAATGAATCGCCAAATGTGTTGCTTAGTGCATTCAATAACAGCTGAATCAATATTGATAATTCTTCTTTTAGAATATTCCTTGAAGGTTAATAAGAACAAAACTCGTACTTCTGACTAAGAAGTCAAAGAAAAAAGGCTAGGTGGTTAGGTTCAGGTAAAAAATAATGAACAGAGATGCGTAGGGCTGGCTAGTTGTTTTATAGACATTCCATACATTTCAAACTATAGACCTCGTAATTTATTATCTACGAAGTATAATATGGACGCAATATTTTTTTAGAAGCAAGTTAATGTACATTAAAACTAATTTAATTAAAGGCAATACTTAATGAATTAATGACTAGACTATAATATTAATGTTAATATCTTAAGTTGATGTTTAATTTCTTTGTTTGATCTTTGAAGAAAATGCTATTAATATATTTTATAATTTCATGGAATGTCTCCATATCAGATTTTAATTTTAATCTATCACAAAACCAAATTACAAGTTTAATGAAATCTTTAAAAATGTATTTTAATTTCAAATGCTTTTCAAACAAATGCTTTAAATGCTGTAGTGTGTTCGTAATTCTTATTATACATAGAATAGCCTCACTTTGGATGTTGTAATAAGTAGATCCCCATCGAAAAACTTCGTTTCTATGACAACATTTCCGCTGAAAATGAAATTTGCACAATGATAATCATTAAAATCAATGAAATAGTTTAAACATGGATTTTAAGTAATAAATTATTTGAAGAAAAGTAGATGTAATAAAATGATAAAGAGTGATTAGGGCGATTAAAAGACTTCATAGACAAAGCAAAAGCATACAAGGTATAAATTTGGAGTAAAAAAAAATAAATTTAAAATAATTAAAAAATCTCAATGTAAAGTAAGGGCAATATTACCACTTTTCTCAAATAATCTACTTTTACATTTTTTTATTTTCAATCCAACAAGAAATGTACAGTACAAATATAAAATGTTTTTTTTTACATAATAACATTAATACTTACTTCAAAACATTAGCAGGCATCATTTGTGACTCCGGTGCCGATTCAATGATGGATTGCCATGTGTTAGTAGAATTGGGTATCACATAGCCAAATTCAAAAAACCACTCTTCCAGACATCTGCCTTTGAATAATACTTTCTGAAATGATACATTCTTTAATAAGTTTTTTATCTTTGTTTCAATTAATTCATAGCTTTGTCCTACAACATTGATTTTATATAATTCCCTTACAAAATTAAGCTTATGTATTATTTTACTCATGTATAAAGAAAAGTTATTAAAAAATGAGTTTCTGAAATAGTCATACAGTAATTACTGTTCAAGTACAAATGTATTGTATATATTAGACTTAGAGGGACTAAACAGCAAAATTTAGAAATGAATTTACATATCACATAACAGTAATTCAATGCTTTTAACTATTTTCACACTTAAGCAATAGATATGTTTATACATATGAACGAAATTAAATACATGGCACCCTTCCACACGAAACAAATAGTATAGATGATTATTAAAATAAAAAAAAATGTTCATTTCAAATTTTATTCTCTTTGATATGTCATGAGAAATATTTAACCATTTACTCTATTTGTATTCTTGCTTAGTTTGTAGTTATCAAATTTCATTAATATCAAAATTATTTAAGGTTCTAGAACTAGGTGCTAAAGATGTAATAATCTAAAAAAAATTGTGTTCTAATATTTCCATTAACACTGTCTTGTGTTGTTTAAAATACAATTTGTCTTACCTGTTCAAGCCGAAATCTTTCCATAGATTCAACTGAGCTGAAATTCATTTCCCGAGACACAACTCTGCATTTGAGAATCCTTTTTGGTACCCGAGCCTCATGTTCCACATCGGGGCAGGACATGTCTTCATTGTGTTGCCAGAGAATTTTGCCTGTAACATCAGATGGTAAACATTAGCAACATTTTATGTAGGTTTTATTTTAATAAATGTATTACATATAATAAACATATTATTGTAAATTTATAATAATAATAGTTATTGTAAATTTATTTCTATTCTAAATACATATTTTAATTTTATTACCTGTATCTGCATCTCGAAGATTCATCCAATTTCTATAGGTTTAAACTTTAAGGAAATCTTATTATATGTTAATATGAACACAACTGAAAGTTCTTTAACATCTAGGACGCAATTTAGGCTAGATTTGAAATAAGTTGGTTAATATTACAAAAAGCAATTGAAAAAGCAAACATATAAATCAAACATATATATAACCATACTCCATTGCCTGATAACTAAGTAGCCTGAGTATAACTTGGTAGGCATATTGTTGAATAAATTAAAAAGATCACAAATCTAAATTAAAATCTGTTTGTAAATTTAAAAGGATACATTTGAAAACCATTTAGAATTGAAGACACACGGTCTTGTTTAGTTTCTTCCACAGGTAAAACCTCTGTCATGGTGCAAGATACCAAAACGTTCTTCCAAGTTTTATATTTACAGGAGTATTAACTTGTTTAATATATCTTAACTATTATGTTTTATATTTTTTACCATTGATTCTCTTAAAGATTTATAGTTTACGACAGTAGTATTATAATTATAAAATAAAACAAATTAACAATAATTAACAAACACTATAAATCGCCAATTGCCACAAGTTCACAAATGACATTGACATTTGACAATTGCTAATTTGAAACTTTTTATGATTGGTTGCAGCTTTTTTTTTTTCTTCAGCTATGGCAATTAGTGTTAACTGAGGTTGCAGCTTGATGGTTCAATATTAATTCGCAGAGTAAAATGTCAAGTTTTAATATGAATAGGTAACAAATAGAAAAATATCCATATGGCATATACCATAATATAACATAAAACATATCAATACTGTCAATATAATTTAATTTTATTAAATTATTATTTATACTGCAAACCTCTAGCTCATCTCACAGAAGAATAAAAGATCCATTACAATTTACAAAAAGCAGTAAATACAAAAATGTCATAAACTATCAGCAGTCTGCTAAGTTCAAAATGGATGACAGATCATAAAAGTGTAGTCGTATTTTTCTGTTTAGTATTCTCTAATTTGCTTTTGAGATCCCATAAGATTACATTTAGACTTTATTTTATCAAACGTTTATTTTCTAGATGAATGACGATTAGATGTCCCTAAGTTTGTTTACCATTTATTTCTATGAACTCAAAAAGCGAAACTGACGAAGCTTCAAGGTAATTTCATAAATCTTGTCCCTACATTTGTTTATTTGATATTTTTGTTATTGCTTGCTATCCTTTTTTTTGAACATCTTTCTACCTTGCAAAAATATTAAGGTCAACTCTGGCACGTTTTACTCATTATTTTGTTTATATTTCGGTCCTAAAATTTAATTTTGTTGAAGGTTATGTATTACTTGCGTTTTTCGTTCTTTGTTTTGTTTACTTCAGTCAATCATGCTGACAAATCTTTATTCACTTTTTTAGGGGGAGCGAAGCATCATCGTCAAATAAAAATTCAACCCCAGAGAGTTCAAAAAGTGAAACTCCGGCTAGTATATGCGCGGAATCAGATTCAAGTAATAGTGAAGACATTATGAAGCGAGCCGCTGCAAAACAATTGATCGAGCGATATTTCTATCAACTGGTGGATGGTTGTGGTAACCCTAATTGTGACAATAAATACTGTGCTTCTAGTGGAGAGGTAAATAGCTATTAAAAGGAAGAAGTCATCAAGTAACTTTGTTCGTGCAGTCCTACTTGATTTTTTGATTTTTATTCTCTCTAGGCCAGAAATTTAACCCCAAATGAAGCAGCAGCGGAGGCAATAAAGTTATTTTCAAAGGAAGCTCGACTTTGTGATAGTTTACCTAATAAAGTTCCTAGAACAGAAGCCACTCACTGTGAATCAAGTGCCAGGTATGTTTAAAATCCATATAACATCTAAAGAAAGTAAAATCAATCTAACAATTATTATTACTAATAATAAATGTAAAGAAAATAATTCAATGGTCTATGTGTTTTCTGGCTCTCTGTGTTATTGTATGAAACAGAATCTTATCTTATAATTTATATTGTTTGCACTATTATGGGCTTTTTTTCTATAATAATTAATAAATTAATAAATAATATTATTATTAATATTAAAATTCCACTATATACATCAAGCTACATAATTTTATTAACTTCACAAAAATATGTTTACTGTAAACAGAAGAAACATGAATTTCTAGTTGAAAATTTTTAATTAATCTTTCAGTAATACTTGTACAACATCATCAGCCAGAGAGAAAATAAATAGAAATGAGAAGGACTTAGAGTCACCGTCATCAAGCCTATCACCTTTTTATTGTGAGGATGCTAAACCAGAAACTAGTCAAAATGTAACACAACACTTTGATTACACAGATCTTAGTCATAGCAGTTAGTATTGTTTTGTTGAATTATATTATATCTATTATATAGAAATGAATTGCAAAATGTGTTTGTAAGGGCTGCTCAACCGCTGACCCAATTTACATAATCCTTATAGAATATTCGCGGACGAACAAGAATGGTTTTTAACCAAAAAAATAGTAGGTGCAGGGCATAAAATTTTGGGTAGGATACTGTGAACAAAGTCGCTTTAGAGCAGCTAGTAGTATTATAAAATAAATAAGTACTAACACTTAGATGCTTCTTTTTTACAAATATGATAGTAAAAGATTAGAAATAATAAGCTTATATTTTAATTTCATAAATATAGCCAAAGTCATCTATCAAAATTACAATTTTTTAATTAAAAAAATGATACCCATATTTAAGAAAAAAAACAATATCCTCACTTGAATTGTAAATTTGTGTTTCAGATGGTGCGCCATTAACAGAAGAAAAATTATATCAGTTATGTGATGAATGCCTACTGACTGAAGCACCACAAGCATTGAAAAGGGCATTCGGAATAGCGTTCACTCAGCCTGCAGTGCTGGCTAGGAGCTTTCCAAGTAAACACACTAATGATTTTAATAGAAATGAAAAAGATAAGACAGGTATTATTTTGTTGTTTTTTTTCTTTCTTTTGTGAAAAAGTGCAGTTGCTAGATTGTTTTGAAAATAAAGTAGGGTGGCTCTTTTGAGAAATATCTGGAATCAAAGGTTGGGCATTACTTTTTTATATAAGATTATCTATATAAACATTAGTAAGGAGAACTATTAAACATGATTAAAAATGTGTCTATATTTTGTGAATTATTCAAAGCTTATTCCCATTAGCTCTCTGAATATAATCATGACGAATGCTATAAATATAAGTGATTTCAGATAAAGAATCAAAGGCAATGTGTTCAAGTGATCCAGACAAAGATGTAGATAGTGTGACCGGGCCCGGTCTGGATGTAGCGTCATGTAGACGAGCGTTTGCGTACCTTTCTAAAGTAAGAACTTAAATTATCCTTTAAGATAATTCTGAGCTAAAATAATTAATATTTAAAATTGCATATAGACTTAAAACTGAAAAATAAATTTGTATTTAACTGAGGCCCATTTTTTTAAATATTTAATAACATCTGACTCCCAGACTGCTCTAGATGTAAAATTTGAAAATGAAAATATACTTCATATTTCAGGTGCCATCAGAATACTACAGCTCGGCGCTAGTCATTGCTCTCACAACATTAGCAGAAAATTTAAGGCTAGACATGAGAACAACAAAAAAAATGAGCATAGATGATGTAGTTAATTGTTTTGTGATAGCGTTTGAGGTGCCAGATCTAAGTTGTAGCGATTATTTGGAGGTGGCCTTGCCCGCTTTGTGCCATGCCGCAGAATGCTTGCCCGTCAAAGGTATATTCATGAGATTTACTTAGTCAAAATGTTTGGTATATAACTTGAACATGTTGGTATATCTCATAGATTTCAATCTTTAATCTCTTTAATCATTATTTTCGCCCTCAGATCAAGCTCTATACCAGCTATACAAAATAATGTAATGTAATCAAAATTAATTAGGCTGTGAAAGAGCTAACAGACAGACAAATGAAGTTCCTAAGTCATTTATAATATCATTACAGATTTATATTTCAATGTGCTTTAATTCGATGATATGTATTTTTGTAGTAATTCATTATCATATGTCAATTTAAACATGATATTAACATAGATAATTTTATATTTTTCAGGTCAAGCAAAGTTAGCCCGAGTATGGGCACATGAGTGTAAGGAGAGTTTGAGGCATGTGTTGGAAACACTACAGCAACTCATCACATTAAGGGTTATATCAACCAATTACACAAGGAGCTTTCAAGTGCAAGACGATGAGAGTGTTACTATGGCTACTAAGCTTATGAAAGTAAGTCAATACCTTGTATATTATATATACTAATTATTTACTATCAGAGTTTCTTGCCGTTTCTTCTCTGTCGAAACTGCCTTCCGAAGCGGTGGTAAATGTTTTATAATACCAAAACTGTTACTTTATGTAGCCTAATTGAATAAAGATACTTTTGACTTTGACTATTCATGTGTAAAACAGTTTCAAATTTGAGTAAGGTTCTGCCTTTATACCATGTTGCGATAGTGTTACCATTAATATTATAGTTGATTGTATACAATATTCTTATATGTATATTCTTTCATTTCAGATAGTGTACTATGCAAATATGTTAGCAGGAGTTATGGAACCAAATACGTTAAGAGAAGAGCCAATAGTGATTGCTAATCAATTGGATCCATTAGGGGATGCTTTGGACCATTTGTATCCATTATCTTCTATAAAAAACTCAAAACAAGCTCAGCCTGAAGACCCTTTAGGTATGGTATATTGTTTTTTTTTGTTCTCTATATCTGAGATGATAGATAGTATTAAAATATTCTGCATGTGGATGAATTTAAGTTATCTAGTTGTTCCTAGGTTTAAATGAAAGCTTTGTCTGTGGTTTCAACCTTGTTAAATCAGAATCAAATTCGAAAATTAAATATTTATATGTGAATTCTTATTATAAGTTTTTTTAATATGTTGTTATAAGCATGATTGGCAGATATGGGATGGCTCATATTGAGTACCACCAAAAATGGTACTCGAGACCCATGAGATTATTTTTCATATGAATTTTTATTTTTTTTTATTTTTTCAGCTATTGAATTAGATATAAATGTGCTAGATGCTAGGAAACCGTACCTGCCATTTGAAGAATTTTACAATGAACCACTCAGTGATACTATAGAAATGGATATAGATTTTTCTAATTACAAAACAGAAATAAGTAATGGTAAGTTCTTTTTTATTTGTATTCAGATATTGTTATAAGTAATAAGTTTAAATTTGCGATTGGAATATTTTAAATTTCGAATGGGATGCTTTTTATAGGTGTAAAAGATTTAGGTCATTGTAAAGATGTCACAAGTTATTGACACGTGGGTTGGAATCTAAAAGGCAGGCAATCCATCCAGAAATGGAACTTTTTTTTATATTTATTATCTGCAATCAGTCTTATGTTAACAGTTTGTTTTCGTTGTTAGAGGGCTATACAGGAATCAGCGCCAGCCCTGTTACCATTCATAGCATAAAGCAAGCTCTTTTTACTTTGTGCTTTTGTACTTGAAAATGAGTCATTGAGTGAATCATGTTCCTGTATCGTGTATATTGGACTAATAGAGCAATGACATGTCGCAGGCCGCAAGTTCTCGTTCCTGAAGTACCCGTTCGTGCTGACGGCGGCCACCAAGTCGCTGGGGCTGTACTACGAGAACCGCATCCGCATGTACTCGGAGCGGCGCGTGTCGCTGCTGCACGCGGTGGTGGGCGCCGCGCCGCCCATGCCCTTCCTGCGCCTGCGCGTGCGCCGCGACCACATCATCGACGACGCGCTCGTCGAGGTACGCGCACGCGCACGCACACGCACATGCACATGGACACGCACACGCACACGTACATGCACACACACACAGACACACACGCGCATGCATACACACACGCACAGGCATACGCATACGCACACGCCCCGCACACGCACTCGCACTGTCGTAAGAGCATGCTAATATTTCCTTGTCCCTTTTGAGCTGTTGTGGTCATCATACATAGTTGATAAATGGATCATACACTCTTATAATAATCCATATACTAATATAACCTATGCCCTGTGCTAAATTAATGAAGGACAGTTTTTCCTAGAATTCGTTATTATCTAATTCGTTAGTATTATAATTGTAATTTTTTTAAACGTAATACCACATTCTAATAGATGCAGATTACAGCATACCTACATAGTTTTTTTTTAAGTAATAAATTTTTGCTCCAATTTAACCTTTTTAATTTCAGTTGGAAATGATAGCAATGGAACGTGCATTAGATCTGAAAAAGCAACTGGTCGTGGAATTTGAGGGGGAACAAGGCGTTGACGAGGGCGGAGTCAGCAAGGAGTTCTTTCAACTCATTGTGGAGGAAATATTCAACCCGGACTATGGCATGTTTACACAACACGTGGATTCTCATACTGTTTGGTGAGTCTTCTTACATTCAAACATGTTCTGATATGGTGATTATTTAACGTTTTTTATTTATTTTACATAATGGGTGCCTCTCTATGACTCTATGGGTTGGGTTAGGATAATTCTTTGTATTTGACAGCGTACATTCATGAAGAGTATTTTAGTTTTTTAATATATTATTGATCCTATTATTTATGTTAGTGGTGTTTAGTTGTACAATAAAATATTTTATTATTCAGGTTCAATCCCACTTCGTTTGAAACGGAGGCGCAGTTTACACTGATAGGCATCGTGTTGGGTCTCGCTATATATAACAATATCATATTGGCTGTAAATTTCCCTATGGTTGTGTACAGAAAGCTCATGGGAAAAAAAGGGTCATTTGAAGATTTGGCAGACTGGAATCTGGTGAGACATCTTTGTTTAGAAAGTACTTCATTTTTTTTACTATTTTTTTCGATTTTATCTACATACGTATCACACATTGTATCTTTATTGATTTACAAAATAAAAATGTTTTAAATGTGTATGTGTATGTTTGAATATTTTCAGACACTATACAATGGGCTCAAAGATATGTTGGAATATACTGGTAGCGATTTGGAAGAAGTGTACTATCAAACATTTAGGATATGTTATACAGATGTGTTCGGCAATAATATATTTCATGATCTCAAAGACAATGGTGATAGCATATTTGTTACTCAGGACAATAAGCAGGTAATATTACTGAAATTTATGGTGTTTGTTTTATAAAAAGGCTTGATGACAGGGTATGAAAATAAAATAAAAAAATTATTCCATCTCTTAGATAATAGAAAAAATAATTAATAAATATAAAAGACTCCTTATATATAGATATAGTGCATCGAAGGAATGCTATATTGTAATTACGTCACACATTAGTAGAAAAGGTGCCTATGCACCACGTCTATACGTGACGTCATACGACTTTTCAAATGTATATCCTGTATCCTGATGTATATCCTTTTTATCAATTGTCCTTATGAATATTGAATTATTTTTATGACATACTTAATTGTAATTTCTTTCCAGGAATTCATAGATCTATATGCAGACTTTTTGTTGAACAAATCCGTGGAGACGCAGTTCAAGGCGTTCCGACGTGGCTTCGTAATGGTGACGGATGAGAGCCAACTCGCCACGCTCTTTCGCCCGGAGGAGGTCGAAACCCTGGTCTGTGGCAGCAAGGTGAGTAATCTTTTGATCAGATATTTTCGCTTTCGAGAATCCGCTTCAAGCCATGGTATGGTGTCAACGACCCAAAATTAAAATAAGCTGAATTAGGATATAAATTGTCACCCAAGTATAATAATTGACAACTTTCTTATTTTATCTATTAAAATTACAGAACTTTGATTTCAACGAGCTAGAGAAATCAACGGAATACGACGGTGGCTACACATCCGAGTCGCAGACGATCAAAGACTTTTGGGGCATTGTCCACAGCTTGCCGCTGGAAGACAAGCGAAAGTTACTGCAGTTCACTACGGGCTCTGACCGGGTTCCTGTGGGGGGATTGAGCCATCTCAAGCTGGTCATAGCTAGGAATGGCCCCGACTGTGATAGACTGCCCACGGCCCACACCTGCTTCAACGTCCTCCTCCTCCCGGAGTACGAGAGCAAAGACAAACTCCAAGACAGACTGATGAAAGCAATAAGCTACTCTAAAGGCTTCGGCATGCTTTAACCCCTACTGTTATATAATCCGCTACCGTTTGTAATGATAAATAAATGTTTGTTTATTTATAAATGGCGTTTCATTGAAACAATCTGGTAATGGAATAAAATGTTTATTAAATTTTAATACTTGTAGCAAAAATATTTCGCAGGAACTATTCACCATAAATGACCTATTTTAAAACTATTCGTTCCCGAGACAGATTTGACGACGTAACAAAGAAACATTTAGTGCAATTTGAAATTTCCTATTTAAACTAGAAAAAAATCTGACCATAGATTACAGAAAAATAAGAGCATAGTAAATGTTGTGCCAACATAACCTATTATGCGATAATACATACAGAATAGTTATGATCGAATCTGTTTTTATTTAATCAGCACATTATCTGTTAAACATTAATATATTTCTTGTTTTTTTCAAATTACATCCAATCCCATATAACAATATCATAGACATATAACAGTTTGCTACGATTTTTTTGGTATCTTGAATTCGCCAATTTTATTCAAAAATCATAAACACTGGTTTCACAATTCATCTAACCGGTTGATAAATAATATATCAAATGGTGTAAGCGTATATAACATGAAACTGCTAATAATATTTAACATACACAAGGACTAGAATATAATAATAGAAGAAATAAATAACTGCTTCGTAATCGAACTGTCATTTACATGATAGGAGAAGCGATAAAATGGGATGACGTGAGTTAAAGTTACTTCAGAAGAGGTTAATCAGTCGCAAATCAAAAGGTAGCTAAACGACAGAGATATAGATAAAAGGTATAAAGGGAGCTAGGTAAGTTTTCGATTGTTTTTTGTACCATGAAGAGAAAATTTTACGCCTATTATTATGGCTATTTTTCGAACTTCACAGATTAGGATCTTGTGTGATTAATTAAGGTATGTCTCATTGATTTGCGACGTATCGGTTCGTAGCAGAGTGTTAAGCGGTCATCTTGTAGACGATGTTCTTGAGGCGCAAGTCGTGTACTACGAGCGGGAAGGGCTGGCGGCACGGCGGCGACGCGGGCCGCACCACCGCCGCGCCCGCCGCGCCGTCCGCCGACGTGCGCCGCGCTTGTCCGCGCCTAGACGCGATCACACAGATTATACAATATTATGCAGCTTTATCACAGAATACTGAATACAATTATTTTGACAAAATGACGAAAGCAATGGGTATTATAAGTACCTACTTCATAAATTTATTATTCACTGGATGGTTTTACGAAACTCTTTTTTAGACAAAACAAACAAAGGGGTACTAAGTATTTGATCCGATTGTTTCG
>JADANM010005989.1:6605204-6615975 GCA_026213755.1 Eurema hecabe
TGCGTGAGTGCGTGCGCCTAGAGAAAGATGTCCGTCTCTGTCTGCACGAGGGGAGGGATACGTCACTCGCTCGCACTGAGAGAGACGACGCTCGCGCATCGCATCTGACGTTAGATGATCTGCTGCCAGTGCAGGGCGCTCCTACCCTGGGATTCGATAACTTGTCCATACTTCTAGGTAGCTATGTGATCCTGGTACTTGCCTTGTGATTTGTTAAATTGTTTTGTGATTGATTGGCTGACTGACGATTTACTTATTAACTAACTAATCTTTATGTTATAATAAGCAGCAGGTTTGGAAACTAATAAGAGCAACCGTACTGTAACAAATTTAAAGTGTGACGTCATAAATATTTAAAACTGTTGGGTTACATGGCAATATTGATCTGATGGTTGTATGTAATGCGTGCCGTATTATCGTGGGTATGAAATAGTTGTGGCACATAAGACACGTGAGTGCTGGCTTGCAGACACAAAAATATTTTTATATAAATGTAATGCTGGCGATGATCATTTAATCAAATGGCTATACTGCTCGCTTAACACTAATTTTGTACTAGCTGTTGCCCGCGACTCCGTCCGCGTGGTCATTCATATAAACTTTGACCCCCCTCTTCTCCCCTTTTGACTCTTTTTTCCAGTTAAAAAGTAGCCTATGTTTTATCTCAGGCTCTAGACCATCTGTGTACCGAATTATAATATTAGAATGGATAAAAAAAAATGTATTGTTTTGAACAGAAACGCTAGAAGGCGAGCTGTCGCGCGCGATCGGCGTAGTAGGCGCGGAGGGCAGCTGCTCGGCCAGCGGCGTGTTCCAGGCGGTGAAGGCGATCTGCGCGCTCGCCGGCGGCGTCGAGACGCTGCACGTCACGCACACGCTCAACGCGTTCGCGCAGGCCTGCACCGCACAAGTTAGTACCACTGTCTTATAGTGGTACAGTCAGCGACAAAAGTTGATGAACTCGTGTTTTATCGAAAAAATATTTTTGTTTCATTTGTGATTGTTATTATGTGTTAGTGGGCTATGTCTACTTGGTTAAATAGTAATTAGGGTACGAAACGAAAACAACTCGAAAAATAAACAGTGTTTAATAATATTATTTCATGTGTATGTCACATAAGTGGCTGTACTTTTTACTAAAAATAAAAAACTATTTCTTATTAGTAAACTTAGACCGTTGTGCAGTCCAAGTGTTTGAGTTAAAGCACATTTTAATGGGAATATGAACTGTGCAGTCTAATTTTATAGCGATAAAGCCTTGTTATATTTGTGGATGCAGTGCAACTTATATTTTAAAGCAATATGAATCATCAAAATATGGTTCAATGGATGGTTTTGGTTAATCGAACCTTCTTTACATAGGTAACTGGCGCAGTTCGTCCGGAAATCCAATCGGACAACGGTCCCTACTGCTCCGTGTCCGTCCGCGCGGCTAACGTGCGGGAAACGCTCGCTCAACAGTGCGCGCGCGTGCGGGACGCAGTTAGAGGACTTCTAGCTTTGTATACGAGGACGCATTTGTTAGACTTCCGTCTGCCTGACTCGCCCATAATGTTGCCAGATCCGGATAGTAAGTGTTGCAATTTATTTAATTATTCTCTCAATAATTATTGTCATCATCACTATATTATGTATGTGTTTAAATTGTTGTTAACAAGTTTCTTTCTTTAAACATCTAACGATGGAATGCATTAGAATCGAAAATGTGTTTTTATTTAGTTTTTTATGATTGAATATATTCTATGTTAATAGAAGCTTATTGAAACTTACACTTTCCAATATTTGTTTGGAAGAAATCGTTGTAGTGATAATAGCTGCCATACGAAAGTTTACGTGTGTGTAATAAAGTGTTATTCTATTTCTATTAACACTTATTATTAAGATGTAATTTAATTTTCCAATGTTTATTTGGTAGATGACAGAAGCCATATTTAAGTGTATGAAATAAAGTATAAATAAATAACAAATAAAATGAACAGAAGCGGTCCCAGCGCACACGATAACAGAAACGACCCTATTCTGCATCGAAGCGGTACATAACCTACCCCTTTGCTGGAACCACGACGAGTTCCTGTTCACCGCGCAGATCTACTACGGCACCAGGCCGCTCAAGAGCGTACATTTCACGCACACTTCGGGCATCGAGAGCGGAGGCTTCTATCCGAGGATTATATTTGATATATGGTAATATCAATAGTATTTATTTATTTAATAAAATGTTTTGAGTTAAGTATAATGAGGTTAAAAATTTTACGTAAATATTTAATCTGTGGACGTATTTGAGTTTATTTTTTATCTCAAAGAAAATATAGTATCTATAAGTTTCTCATAGACTATAGACGTATAACCCAAAACGTATCGGAGTAAAATTAACTGTGTGACTCTCACGGTTATTTTACAAGTAAAACTATTATTTGGCTCATGGTTTTACTGCCATTAATTTTATCGCTTCAATATTCTCATAATACTTGATGATAATTAACTTTAAATAACATCAAAACACAGATTCAGATATACATTTTTATAAGTATTTTCAGCTGTTATATTGTAGGTTACATACGGTATTGAATTAATATGTATAAGTCAATTTAAGGCTTTGATTTTTACATGATAGGTTAAACATGGAGGACGTGGCTATCAACGAGCTGCCCCGCGAGGCGCGCCTCGTGATCACTCTGCTGGGCCGCACGGAGAAGCGCCACGAGCAGCAGAACAGCGACGACGCTGACACCACCGCCATTGGTGATGTGCACTACGAGCAGCGCGAGCTCGCCTGGGCCGCCATGCAGATGTTTGACTACGACGGGTGAGGATAGATATACAGGCATAGACACACAGTAACACTAACCTACAAAACACGCGCGCTCTTACCCGTATGCACAAACGCACACACACACATATATACATAGGAACGCACACATACGCACTAAGACGCACGCTCACACGCACACACACACACGCACGTGTTAGAAAAAGACATACTTTCATACAAGCTGACACAGACACAAATGCACATTTCTAAGATATCGCTCGGCTCTAATAGTACATATAGTATCAATATCAACGCGGCAAATTAATTTTATAATGTGCTATTCATAAAATTTCATTCATAAAAAAACATCCGTCGTTTAACAAACCCTTTTTCCTTTTTAACAAACCATTTAATTTCTAACTATAATTTTTATTTTATATTTATTTATTCTTACTTACCTTACTGTTTCATTACGATATTATTTTTAATTAACAGTTCCATATAATTGATGTGTTTTTAAAGAGGTGTATATGTCGCAGGCGTATTGTATAATCCGCTGTATTACATTACGCCTAGCCGTTTTAAAAAACGTTGAACCGCCGCATTACAAAACGGCCCTGTTTTTTAAAATGGTTAGGCGTAATTTTATACAGCGGATTATACAATCCGCCTGCGACATATACACAAGTATTTGTAAGTAATATCGTGTGTGTTGTTTCAGCATGCTGGCATCGGGCAGCTTCGTGCTGCCGCTGTGGCCCGCCAGCTGCGACCGGCGGCTGGGCCCCGCGCCGCGCCCCGCGCACGCGCCCTCCGACCCTTGCCCCACTGTTAATATCGGTCAGTATTAGTAACACCCCCCACCTCCCCTCTCTCCGTGGGTCCTACCACTAGCTTACATTATATTAAAATATTATAGGAGACCTTTATTAACCCAATAGAACCCAAAACAATGATTTTTGGAATTTTTGTCTGTTTGTCTGTTTGTTTGTGCACGCTAATCTCAGAAACGGCTTATCCTATCTAGATGGGGTTCAATTATATATTGTGGAAAGCTTCACTTAACATATAGTGTTTAATTCATGGCAATCGGTTGATAAATAAAAAAAGTTATGGCAATTTAAAGAATCACGTTGAACTTGCTGAACGTTTGTTGGCGCGGGTTAGGCATTTTAAAAACTGCTGCTCAAAGTCACTTTTCTACGCGGGCGAAGTTGTGGGCACAGCTAGTATGCAATGATAATAATGATAACTGAATCCTTTATTAAATAGGCAGCCATACCTTTCAAGGGTCTACTTAAAAGGCCGGAATAATAACCATAATTCTAAACAGTATCAATAGAGTATTTTATTCAGTAAAAAAATATAGCCCTACTTTTTACAGTATATTATAAAAGTCACAATTATACTATTATTTTCAGAAATACCTTCGTACAACCGTCTGGGAGTGAAATGGATGGAATCAGAAGTGGAGCCGATAACTATAGACGATCTGCCCTCGTTCGAGTCGTTAGACGGACACACCCAGTCTCAATTGTTGCAGCTCGTCGAACAGGGCGCCTACCAACGGATGCCTACTGAGTGCAGAGAGGTATTTTATATTACATTATACTTTTTTTGGGGGGAAATCTTTTATGGATACGCCGGGTTACATTAGGGGAGATGGGTGGGTTATGTTTATTTTTTTATTTATCATAAAAAACAACAACAACTTCAAAAAATACAAACTGTATAACAGTTTGTTGGCGATGATTGCGCTTTGTTATACATACATAAAAAAAATTAATAAACCTAAAAACTAATAATTATATACTCTAAAATACGTTCTTCTTTTCTATTATACTTGTTTATTATACTTACTATACATCTATTTATTGTGTGTTAATCTAATTTTTAAATCACATTTTTATTAAAATACATCTTTCTTTTTAGGAACTTTGCTTACATATTAAAGTATATATTATATATACTTTACATGAATCTTAAGTAAAGTAGAAATTTATTTCCATTTTGTGAGGCTGGCTTTTCCTCCATGCACCTTGTGGAGGTGCTCACGAGGACGCCGAAGTATTCTTCTGCAACCATGCTGAATATAATATTGTATTTAAGTGGAAAAAAATCTTTATTAATATTTAAGTGGGGTAGGTCTTGTAAGATTATCAGTCTGTTATATGGGGTTGTATAAGGTAATCTGGATGTACTAAATTGATTTGATAATGTATTAATGATAGCTTGAGAAGACAGAATAATGATTTCTATTGATAATAGTTTTAAGTTACTATTGTTAACGCTGACAATGCAAAAAAGTAAGGGTTCGCGCACACTGTACAGTCGAACGCAATTCAATATAACGTGGAATTTATTTTAGGAGGATTTTCCCCATTATAAAAATGGGCTTGAAATAAATTTAATAATTTAGGCTGGCAATCCTCGTCACTGTCAAGCTCCAAAGAGTTCTTGAGCGACCACTCTCAATGAGATGGGTCGCCTGTTTGCGTCCATTATATTATTATAAAAAAATTGGTGTTATATTAGATCCTATGGGAGAAGCGGCAGTACCTAGTGGAGCTGGCGGGCGCGCTGCCGCTGGTGCTGCTGGCGGCGGGCGGCTGGAGCGGCGCGGCGCGCGCACAACTGCTGGCGCTGCTGCCGCTGTGGGAGCCGCCCTCGCCGCTCAACGCTATGCACCTGCTGCTGCCCTGGTACTTTTACTGTCCACTAATATGGAATAAAGAAAAAAAATGCAAAGAAAAATTATATAATGGGTCTTTTATGGGAAATTATTTTATTGTTCTGTCATATAATAGTAAAAAATTTTATTATTAAAAAACACTGTTAATACTCCAATATTACAATGATTGTATCTCTTAAGAAAAAAAAAATGAAAGACGTGTAAATTTGTCAATTTGAAATTTAATACGCAATAGTATTCGGTGTTTTTCACATAAAAAAGACTTCACCTATTGTTGGTTGTCTACCTGAAAAAATACTATAGAAATAGAACACGAATTCAACAAATAATATCTGTAAGTGTTAATTTTTTTTGTTCATTAAAGGTGCTTATATTTTCTTTAATGACTGCACTTTAGTCTTTAAATCTTTAAAAATAATATATTAATTTGGTATAGTACGCGTCACGAATCTTTAGCGCTGAACGAAACCTGCGCAGAAGTCAAAAATAAGGTATCGAGGTACACAGCGCGGCGCGCGGGGCGCGTGATCGTCATGTGCGCGAGCGTTGATTGGTTGTATCAGTCGTGTTGTCTTTCTCGCACTAATACGTCAATTACGAGCGCGATTCTATCGATGCGCCACTATTCTCGTCAATCGCTAAACATAAATGACGCTTACTATAATTTTTTTAATGGTACAAATAAATTGAACAATTTCAATTGTATAACGAACCAAATCAAGCTACAAACAATTAAAGACAACTGTTGATTAAGATGATCTTTTCAGCTTCCCAGATATAGCGGTGCGCAAGTATGCCAGCATGCTAATATTGGACATGTCGGACGATGACTTTATGCGAGTGTTGCCACAGTTGGCGCAAGCTCTGCGCTACGAGACCTACGAGTGCAGTACTTTAGCTGGTAACATTTATCTCCTTATTATTTATGATCTGTATATCAGACTGAAAGTAACGCCTCAAAACTTTTGTGAATCTGTTATTTTATTTACTACTAGAAGACCCGTGCCCACTGTGTTGGGTATAATGTTGACAATCCTTTTTTTATATTGCCTATGACACTCAGAAATAATGTGGCTTTCTATTGGCGAAAGAATTTTTAAAATCGGTTCAGTAGATCCTGAGATTGCCCCTTACAATTTAATAAACACACAAACTTTACTTTTTTATTAGTTAGTATTCTTTATATAATATTAGTATAGATGATTAAATAATAATTAATTGGTTGGTCAATCTAGCCACAGTTAAGCTATTTATGAACTTATTAATTCAATTAAAGACAAGATCCATAAACTCCTGACCAAAGGCAAGCAAGCAAACTGAGCGTGTAACATTCCTATTACGCCTAATAAACCACCCTTGAAGATCTGAACCGATGTCCACCAAACATACCTAAGAACACTCTCGACTGATATATCTTTCAAACAAAAAAAAAAACTCATTAATATCTGATTATCTGTTTGGGAACTATGATGCTACAGAGTACAGAGACACATACACATTTACAGACAGCATTTTTTTTTATCTTTATTTTTTTAGGGCTTTTAGCTCTGAAGCCATGTCAGCCCCATCATCAAAAAAAATACAATCATTAAAATTTATATATATATCGAACAGCATTCTTATATAATACACTTGTTAAATTTCAGAGGTGCTATTAGCTAGGGCGTTAAGTTCACCAGCAGTCGCCCACAAGCTGTTTTGGCTTTTAGTACATTCCCTACCAAATGTGCCACAGGTATGAATAACTAATAATAATAATAATTATAATTTATTTATATTTCACAATAATTTTTCATTACATTTTTGTTTTACTAAAAATAATCAATACCAATAGAGTATGAGTTACAATTAACTTAATGTTTAACCTACATTTCTACAAAGTTATTTATTAAACATTGATTGTGATTTTTTTCTTTTCTATGCTAAAAAGGATATTCTGGTACGGTATTTAATTACACACACATTTATATAAGATTTTTATTTTCAACCGACTTTAAATAAGGAGGAGGTGCTTAATTAGAAGCTTATGTGTCCCATGCGGTGTTGCTTATTGTTAATTTGGTTCCATTTTTAAAAATTCGTATAGCGTATGGAAGCCATAAACAATTTCTTTTTTATTTTTAGTCCAAAATGTATCTAATGACATTGGATGCATAGTTAGACATAGATAATTAATATTTCAGGCGCCTAACGAAGAATTTCTAGGTATAACCATAGAGGAGGGGGAGGGGGAGAGCTCTGATCTGGACACGAGTGCAACAAGTGCAGACCGGTACAGGCTGTTCTTGCGTGCGCTGCTGGCAACGTGCGGCTCCGCGTTACGAGAAACATTACTGAGGCAGCAGGCGCTTGTTAAGGTAATAATCTTCATAACATATTAGTTAAAGCATCAATAAACATAAAAGAAGAAGCTGACTGACTGACATATCAACGTAAAGCCTAAACGGCTAAACGTATGCTAACTTGAAATTTGGAAAGGACGTAGCTTAGGTACTGTAGGGGTGCACTAAGAAAGGAATTCACGAAATTCCCAAGCGAACGGGAATTAGCGGGAAAATCCTGTTCAGTATGAAAAATCTAAACCTCTTAAGTTAGACGCTTGAAATTTGGCATGTAGGTAATTAAACTTAAAGCTTAGTGGCAACAGGATATTGCAAAATTAAGAGCATAGAGCCTACACAGATAACGCTGAAGGATATAAGGCTATGCCAATCAATATAAGGCTATATTATCTTCTCTTTCATAAGTGTATGTGACATTATTTTTTCGTTATTATGTACTTGAGTTTTTATTAATTTCAATTTCATTGCTACCATCAATTTAGAACATTTTCCTTTTCTATGCGATGGTCGGCTTAGTAAAATATTAATAGCTCTATAGTATATATTAATATTGGAAATATTGATTGTAGAACGTGTCAGAAGTGGCGATGTCAGTGAAGGGCGCGAAGGAGGCGCTGCGGCAGCGCGCGCTAGTAGCGGGCGGCACACGCTTGGCCGCGGCGCTGCGGGAACGAGACGCCGCGCTGCCGCTCGCGCTGCACCGATACGTGCACGACGTGGACGTCAAGTGAGTGCATGTGCGTGTGCGTGCGCGTGTGCGTGTTACATGTCTATGTCGTTGTTTATTTGCACGTATACGAGTATATTTTGACGACCGCTTGGCGCAGTGGTAGCACAACTGCTTTCTGCGCGAATGATAGTGGGTTCGATCCCCACACCGGAAAAATATATTTGTTATTTACATTTGTATTTTTCTGGGGTCTGGCTGTTGCTATGTATTGGTATGTATGTATTTAAAAAAGAAAAGTATGTATGATATGTAATTTATTCCGTTATCTACTTGCCATAACACAAGCTCCTGCTTAGCTTGGAACTAGATGGCGCTGTGTATAAATGTCCTGAAATATTTATTTATTTATATGGGTCAGAACACTATAGCACAGAGCGTGAGTGTAATTTCACACGTAGAAAACGTCCTATCTATTAATAGTACTAAATCAAAATTATAATAAATAGTGTGTCTTGATTTTATCCGTTCAAGGCCCAATCTAGTCGAATAATCATTTTATATTTTTTTATGCGTACAGTATTTTGCCAGATCGTGATCGATCATGTCATCCTTATTATTGACGTTACGCGTGTGTGCGTTAACGTACGGGCAAACGAGTATGTGTGTGTATCGGTTCACGTGCTGCGTAAATTATTATTTAATTAAGTGTTTTCTAAGGCTTATGACAAATAAAATTATACTTTGCCTTCGCAGGACATGTTCATACTTCTCTTCGAATACATTGCCATTGAAGATAAACTTCATTGGTGTAGACAACGCGGTCATTCCAGCCATGTTCAAGGTTTGTGGTTGAAATTAACAAAATATTTTTTTAACGTTTAATTTTATTAAATTATGTTTTATTACTACAGAAGCTTCATCTGGATTAGCTTATTTATTTATCTATGAAATAAGTCGGACTTAGTTTTCCTTTTTTTTATTCTGTTATAATAAAAAGGATCCAGATATCATCTTGATGATATTTCGTCATTTAAGTGTAGAATGTCTTAATGAGCATTTTAAATATTTATTTTATTTTATTTCACCCTTTATTACAACAAAGGAATATTAACAACTAGATGAATAAAATAAATTTACATGCAAGAGGCGGCCTTATCACTTGAAGTGATTTATTCCAGGCAACCCAAAAAATATATATTGTGGAGGTGGTAAAAACAATCTTATTATATATTTTTTTATGATTTACACTATTCAGGTAGGCGACGATTTGAGGCAAGACGCTTTAGTTCTACAAGTGATCAAAGTAATGGACAGTCTGTGGCTGAAGGCGGGCCTCGATCTCAGAATTGTCACATTCCAAGCTCTGCCTACTAGTCATAAAAGAGGTTTGCTATTTGTTTCATTAATCCAAACTTTTATTAAAATATTTGTTATCTGCCCTAGTTTTAAAATTATAGTACTAGAGCGCATTATACTGCATAATGCTTAACGTTGAATGCTTCAAGTACATATCTCTTTATTCATATATCCAGCACTCTTTTTTTTACCGGGGGTAGGTCTCTTTCGCAGGAGACCGACTGGGTGGGTACCCCCACAGTGATATGCAAATGTCACTGTGCTCCGGTCTGAAGGGCACTGTAGCCAGCGTCATTACTGGGCCAATGGGTCTTAACATCTTATGACTCAAAGTGGGGAGCGTCGGTGTAGTGCACCTCTGTTCGGAGTAGCTTTAGCAAAGTTCCGGGTAGCACTGCACTGGGCTATTTTGACTTCGATCGAAATGTCGCACTGTGCTTTGTAATTAGAAAACTAGGTGCATATCTAAGTAGAGTAAAATTTAAAAAAAAATGGGCACAATAATAGTTGGATCTATGTATAGGTTGCATGATTTCTGCACAGAATCACCTTCTGATGGTGTGCTATTAAAACTAAATTGTACGATGTTTAAAAAAATAATTTCTTTTTACTTCTGCGAGTGTGCCGTTATAATCTCTGGCTCTGTTAGAGCAATGTTAAATATTCTGGTACCATTAGTAAGCTATTTATAAGCTTCCATATAGATACTTTTAGTTAGAAGTAGATTTGAACCTACAAGTTTTTTAATGATTAATCTGTATAAATTTTATACATATAATAATTATTGATATATTGTGGAAAGGTTAAGCTAATCTTGCCACATAAAAATATGTTGTAGTTAATCCAAAACATATTTTATTGTGTTTATTCTTATATATATAAAAGTATGATTCTCAAAGCATAATTTTTTTACAGGCATGATAGAAATAGTATCAGAAGCGGAGACCTTAAGGGCGATT
>JADANM010005989.1:6616075-6627907 GCA_026213755.1 Eurema hecabe
AATCGCCCTTAAGGTCTCCGCTTCTGATACTATTTCTATCATGCCTGGAAAGAAATTTACGCTTTGGAAATCATACTTTTCATAGTTTTTTTTTAAATAAGAAAAAACACAAGAAAATATATTTTAGAATAATTACAACATATTTTTATGTGGTAAGATTAGCTAAGCCTTTCCACACTATATCCATTAAAAGTATTAAGTTTACCTATACAGGTTATGCATTAAAAAACTTGTAGGTTCAAATCTACTTCTAATTAAAAGTATCTATATGGAAGCTTATAAATAGTTTAGTAATGGTACCAGAATATTTAATATTGCTCTACCAGACAGAGATTGATAGAGGCACACTCGCACAAGTAAAAACATTTCGATTCGTCACATTCGCACATTCCGACATTTCGATTGATGGCAAATTAAATAAAAAATATTTGTTATTTTTATGTCACAATATATTATGTAATGTCACTTTCCGAGTGCATTTTGAAAGTGCACTAAAAAAAGATGTACATTCAACGTTAAGTATTATGCCGCATAATGCGCTCTAGTGCTATAATTTTAAAACTAGGGCAGACAATAAATATTTTAAAATAAGTTTGAATAATAATTATATCAATTATTGCGAAAACAACCAATACAATGGTAAGCAACAAGCTCCACATAATCATAATTAGATAAAACATTATTATTTAATATTACATTACATTATTACAATTATACATTATAAATAAAATGAATTAAAAGAACAAATAACAAACCTCTTTTATGACTAGTAGGCAGAGCTTGGAACGTGACAATTCTGAGATCGAGGCCCGCCTTCAGCCACAGACTGTCCATTACTTTGATCACTTGTAGAACTAAAGCGTCTTGCCTCAAATCGTCGCCTACCTGAATAGTTTAAATCATAAGAAAATATAATATGATTTTTTTATCTTCACAATATATATTTTTTGAGTTACCTGGAAGAAATCACTTTAAGTGATAAGGCCGCCTCTTACATGTAAATTTATTTTATTTGTCTAGTTGTTAATATTCCGTTGTTGTAATAAAGGGTAAAAAAATGAATATTTGAAATGCTTATAAAGACACTCTACACTTAAATAACCCAATATCGTCAATATGATATTATATCTGAATCCTTTTTATTACAACAGAATAAAAAAAAATGTGCAAAACTAAGTCCAACTTATTTCATAGATAAACAAATAGGCTAATGCAAATGAAGCTTTTATAGTAATAAAACAAATAATTTAATAAAATTAAAAGTTAAAGAATTTTAAATACCATTTAACGTTAAGAGCTGGCTTATATTAGTTAATTTCAAACACAAACCTTGAACATGGCTGGAATGACCGCGTTATCTACACCAATGAAGTTTATCTTCAATGGCAATGTATTCGAAGAGAAGTATGAACATGTCCTGCGAAGGCAAAGTATAATTTTATTTGTCATAAGCCTTAGAAAACATTTAATTAAATAATAATTTACGCAGCACATGAACCGACACACACACATACTCGTTTGCCCGTACGTTAAGGCACACACATCCGCGTAACGTCAATAATAAGGATGACATGATCGATCACGATCTGGCAAAATACTGTACGCATAAAAAAAATAAAATGATTATTCGACTAGATTGGGCCTTGAACGGATAAAATCAAGACACACTATTTATTATAATTTTGATTTAGTACTATTAATAGGTAGGACGTTTTCTACGTGTGAAATTACACTCACGCTCTGTGCCATTGTGTTCTGACCCATATAAATAAATAAATATTTCAGGACATTTATACACAGCGCCATCTAGTTCCAAGCTAAGCAGAAGCTTGTGTTATGGCAAGTAGATAACGGAATAAATTACATATCATACATACTTTTCTTTTTTAAATACATACATACAATACATAGCAACAGCCAGACCCCAGAAAAATACAATGTTAATTACAAATATATTTTTCCGGTGTGGGGATCGAACCCACGACCATTCGCGCAGAAAGCAGTTGTGCTACCACTGCGCCAAGCGGTCATCAAAATATACTCGTATACGTGCAAATAAACAACGACATAGACATGTAACACGCACACGCGCACGGACACGAGCACGCACACGCACACGCACTCACTTGACGTCCACGTCGTGCACGTATCGGTGCAGCGCGAGCGGCAGCGCGGCGTCTCGTTCCCGCAGCGCCGCGGCCAAGCGTGTGCCGCCCGCTACTAGCGCGCGCTGCCGCAGCGCCTCCTTCGCGCCCTTCACTGACATCGCCACCTCTGACACGTTCTACAATAAGTATTTCCAATATTAGTATAGACTATAGACTATTAATATTTTATTAAGCCGACCATCACATAGAAAAGGAAAATGTTCTAAATTGATGGTAGCAATGAAATTGAAATTAATAAAAACTCAAGTACATAATTACGAAAAAATAATGTCACATACACTTATGAAAGAGAAGATAACATAGCCTTATAATAGCTTCCTACAGCGTTATCAGTGTACACTTTACGCTCTTATACGGTACTAGATAACCCGACACGACTTCGTTCGTACCTATCCTATCATACAAATATTTTTTCCCGCTAACTCCCGTTCGCTTGGGAATTTCGGGAATTCCTTTCTTAGTGCACCCCTACAGTACCTAAGCTACGTCCCTTCCAAATTTCAAGTTAGCCTACGATTCGCCGTTTAGGCTGTGCGTTGATATGTCAGGCAGTCAGTCAGTTTCTCCTTTTGATTATATTGTTATCGTTTTGAAAAAATAACAATTAATTTTTCCAAACAATAAATAAACTAAGTAAAATTTAAAAGTTACATAGCAATACCGTCTTGCATTCACGTGCTCTACTAGCTATAGGGTCTACGAACCGTACGTGAGTTGCCAGCGTTTGTGAATTTCCTTGAACTTCCTTGAAATTTCTCACTAGAAACATAACCTTTAAAACTTTATTGCATTATTATTTTTAGATATAGATTTTTTCATTTATTTTTAGATAAAGAATATTACCATTCAGGATCGGACACATGTTTTGTATCACACTGTATATTGATTTAACTAATATGTTATGAAGATGATGTTATTACCTTAACAAGCGCCTGCTGCCTCAGTAATGTTTCTCGTAACGCGGAGCCGCACGTTGAGAGCAGCGCACGCAAGAACAGCCTGTACCGGTCCGCACTTGTTGCACTCGTGTCCAGATCAGAACTCTCCCCCTCTCCCTCCTCTATCGTTATACCTAGAAATTCTTCGTTAGGCGCCTGAAATATTAATTATCTATGTCTAACTATGTATCCAATGTCATTGCATACATATTGGACTAAAAAAAAAAAGAAATTGTTTATGGCTTCTATACGCTATATGAATTTTTAAAAATGGAACCAAATTAACAATAAGCAACACCGCATGGGACACATAAGCTTCTAATTAAGAACCTCCTCCTTATTTGAAGTCGGTTGAAAATAAAATCTTTAATAAATGTGTGTGTAAATAAATATCGTACCAGAATATCCTTTTTAGCATAGAAAAGAAAAAAATCACAATCAATGTTTAATAAATAATTTTGTAGAAATGTAGGTTAAACGTTAAGTTAATTGTAACGCATACTCTATTGGTATTGATTATTTTTAGTAAAACAAAAATGTAATGAAAAATTATTGTGAAATATAAATAAATTATTATTATTATTAGTTATTCATACCTGTGGCACATTTGGTAGAGAATGTACTAAAAGCCAAAACAGCTTGTGGGCGACCGCTGGTGAACTTAACGCCCTAGCTAGTAGCACCTCTGAAATTGAACAGGTGTATTATATAAGAATGCTGTTCGATATATATAATATATAATTTTTAATGATTGTAATTTTTTTGATGATGCTGACATGGCTTCAAAGCTAAAAGCCCTAAAAAAAAGAATGCTGTCTGTAAATGTGTATGTGTCTCTGTAGCATCATAGTTCCCAAACAAATAATCAGATATTAATGAGTTTTTTTTTGTTTGAAAGATATATCAGTCGAGAGTGTTCTTAGGTATGTTTGGTGGACATCGGTTCAGATCTTCAAGGGTCGTTTGTTAGGCGTAATAGGAATGTTACACGCTTAGTTTGCTTGCTTTTTTTGGTCAGGAGTTTATGTATCTTGTCTTTAATTGAATGAATAAGTTCATAAATAGCTTAACTGTGGCTAGGTTTACCACCCAATTAATTATTATTTTATCATCTATACTAATATTATATAAAGAATACTAATAAAGAAGTAAAGTTTGTGTGTTTATTAAATTGTAAGGGGCAATCTCAGGATCTACTGAACCGATTTTAAAAATTCTTTCACCAATAGAAAGCCACATTATTGCTGAATGCCATAGGCTATATAAAAAAAGGATTGTAAACATTATGCCCAACGAAGTGGGCAAGGGTCCGCTTATAGTAAGTAAATAAAACAACAGATTCACAAAAGTTTTTAGGCGTCACTTTCAGTCTGATATACACATAATAAATAATAATAAGATAAATGTTACCAGCTAAAGTACTGCACTCGTAGGTCTCGTAGCGCAGGGCTTGCGCCAACTGTGGCAACACTCGCATAAAGTCATCGTCCGACATGTCCAATATTAGCATGCTGGCATACTTGCGCACCGCTATATCTGGGAAGCTGGAAAGATCATCGAAATCGACAATTAACTTTAATTGTATGTAGTTTGATTTGGTTTGTTATACGAGTTAAGTAAGTTACTGACAATTGAAATTGTTCAACTTATTTGTACCATTAAATTAATGTATTATTTTTTAAGTTTTAAAGAATAAAGTGGACCATTAAGGAAAATATAAGGAACTTTAATATATCAAAAAAATTAACACTTACAGATATTAGTTGTTGAATTGATGTTCTATTTTTATGGTATTTTTTTGAGGTAGACAACCAACAATAGGTGAAGTCTTTTTTAAGGTGAAAAAGAACGAATACTATTGGCTATATTAAATTTCAAATTCACATATTTACACGTCCTCCACAGGATTCAATGTTTTTATTTCTTAAAAGATACAATCATTGCAATATTGGAGTATTAACAGTGTTTTTTAATAATAAATTTTTTTACTATTATATGACAGAACAATAAAATAATTCCCCATAATAGACCCATTATATAATTTTTCTTTGCATTTTTTTTTATTCCATATTAGTGGATAGTAAAAGTACCAGGGCAGAAGCAGGTGCATGGCGTTGAGCGGCGAGGGCGGCTCCCACAGCGGCAGCAGCGCCAGCAGATGCGCGCGCGCCGCGCCGCTCCAGCCGCCCGCCGCCAGCAGCACCAGCGGCAGCGCGCCCGCCAGCTCCACTAGGTACTGCCGCTTCTCCCATAGGATCTAATACAACACCAATTTTTTTTTAATATAAAAGGGCAAACAGATTGGCGACGCATGTCATGGAGAGTGGTCATATCCGATCAAGAACATTTTGGAGCTTGACAGTGACGTGGGTTGCCGGACTAAATTATTAAATTTATTACAAGCCCATTTTTATAATGGGGAAAATCCTCCTAAAATAAATAGTTCCATACTATGTTCCACGTTATATTGAATTTCGTTAGGCTGTATAGTGTGTGCGAACCCTTACTTTTTTGTATTGTCGTAACCATAGTAAATTAAAACTATTGCCAATAGATATCATTATTCTGTCTTCTCAAGCTATCATTATTAAGTTTTTAAAATCAATTTAGTACATCCAGATTACATAAAACAAACCCATATAACAGACTGATAACACTGGTCTACAAATTTTGACTTTAAAAAAATATTCTTCGAGCAATGTAGTTTTTTTTATTATTATAATCCTACAAGACCTACCCAACTTAAATATTAATAAAGATTTTTTTCCACTTAGATACAATATTCTATTCATCACAGTTGCAGAAGAATACTTCGGTGTCTTCGTGAGCCCTCCACAAGCAGCATGGAGGAACAGCGGGCCTCACATAACCTACCCATCTCCACTAATGTAACCCGGCGTATCCATAAAAGATTTCCCCCCAAAAAAAGTATAATGTAATATAATATACCTCTCTGCACTCAGTAGGCATCCGTTGGTAGGCGCCCTGTTCGACGAGCTGCAACAATTGAGACTGGGTGTGTCCATCTAACGACTCGAACGAGGGCAGATCGTCTATAGTTATCGGCTCCACTTCTGATTCCATCCATTTCACTCCCAGACGGTTGTATGACGGTATTTCTAATAATATAATTGTGATTTTTATAGCATAGTGTAAAAAGTAGGGCTATATTTTTTTCCTGAATAAAATACTCAATATTGATACTGTTTAGAATTATGGATATTTTTGTGGCCTTTTAAATAGACCCTTGAAAAGTATGGCTGCCTTTTTAATAAAGGATTCAGTTATATTGCATATACAATGTTTAACAGAAATGCGTGGTAATATTTTTTCGAGATGTTCAGATGCTCATAGATAGTCTATATAAAAGTCCCCACATTAAAATAAACTTATTTGAGATTTTTTATTTCACTAATTCATCCATAAAGTGTTACATCACTTTTCGAATTCTAATGATAGAGACAACAGTAACTTTTTCAATGAAATGTATTGCCACATGGTCATGCGGTCATTGACACGTAACAGCTGATGGCTCTATAGTGATGTCGTAGCGTCGATAAATTTAAATATCGATATGCTAGTCAATAGAAATAAAAAATCAATATTTTGATAATATAGTTTAAATCAAATGAATTTTTAATACATTTATTTAAAATTAGGTATTCTTTGCGATCCTTAAATATTACCACGCATTTCTGTTACACGTTGTTTACATTTAAATTATACAATAATAACATAAGTTGGGCGTAGATTAAGGGGGACCTATTCTGAATTGACTTTAAACGTAAGTTAGTGGTAGGACCCACGGAGAGAGGGGAGGTGGGGGGGTGTTACTAATACTGACCGATATTAACAGTGGGGCAAGGGTCGGAGGGCGCGTGCGCGGGGCGCGGCGCGGGGCCCAGCCGCCGGTCGCAGCTGGCGGGCCACAGCGGCAACACGAAGCTGCCCGATGCCAGCATGCTGACACACACACGATATTACTTACATATGCATAAAGCATATATTTATACAACACTTCGAAAACACACCAAAAAATGTGTTACAGGAAATTAAACAGTATGGAAAGTAAGAAGAAATAAATATCAAATTAAAATTTTAGTTCAAAACAAATATCCCTCTGTTAATGTCCAAGTTTGATAAACAATCTATAGATTAATAACGCATATGATACAAATTTAATATACGCGTACTTTTACGTAAATTTCTTGTGGTTCTCTTTTACGTCTGGTTTAATATAAACAAATGTATGTATGCTAAAATGTGCACGTGAATGCGTAAAAAGCGTTAGCGTAAATTTACGTAACCGTTTGTGTGAACTTGTTTCATTATGTACCTTTGTGCATTGCTATGAGTGTTTGTCTCTTTCTTTGTGTGCGTCAGTATGTGCATGCGTGTAGATCTATCCTCGCCAGTTATAATCAAACCTACGTGCGTTTGTGCGTATGTGTGTGTGCATGTATCGGTGTAGATCTGTCGTTGCCAATTATAATCAAACATACGTGCGTGCGTGCGTGTATATGTGCGTGTGATTACGTGTGTGCGTGCGTATGTATGCCTGTGAAGCTATCCTCACCCGTCGTAGTCGAACATCTGCATGGCGGCCCAGGCGAGCTCGCGCTGCTCGTAGTGCACATCACCAATGGCGGTGGTATCAGCGTCGTCGCTGTTCTGCTGCTCGTGGCGCTTCTCCGTGCGGCCCAGCAGAGTGATCACGAGGCGCGCCTCGCGGGGCAGCTCGTTGATAGCCACGTCCTCCATGTTTAACCTATCATGTAAAAATTAAAGCCTTAAATTTTCGTATACATATTAATTCAATACCGTATGTAACCTACAATATAACAGCTGAAAATACTTATAAAAATGTATACCTGTCATCTGTGTTTTGATGTTATTTAAAGTTAATTATCATCAAGAATTATGAGAATATTGAAGTGATAAAATTAATGGCAATAAAACAAAAAGTCAAATAACAGTTTTACTTGTAAAATAACCGTGAGAGTTTCACAGTTAATTTTACGATACGTTTTGGGTTATACGTCTATAGTCTATGAGAAATTTATAGATACTATACTTTCCCCGAAATAAAAAAATAAATAATTTCTGTTCAATAAATCCACAGATTACATATAACCTTATAATGTTTAACCTCTTTATACTAATATCAAAACATCTTAGTAAATAAATAAATAGATTACCAAATATCAAATATAATCCTCGGATAGAAGCCTCCGCTCTCGATGCCCGAAGTGTGCGTGAAATGTACGCTCTTGAGCGGCCTGGTGCCGTAGTAGATCTGCGCGGTGAACAGGAACTCGTCATGGTTCCAGCAAAGGGGTAGGTTATGTACCGCTTCGATGCAGAATAGGGTCGTTTCTGTTATCGTGTGCGCTGGGACCGCTTCTGTTCATTTTATTTGTTATTTATTTATACTACATTGCATACAAGTTATGTGACAACCCTACGGGCGGACGTGATGGCATTCACCGACGCTGCACTTGTCACCCGTGGGAACATAAGTAGTATTAGTTTTAGATATAAGTTTTTAATTGTATAATGTACTAGCTGTTGCTCGGAACTTAGTCCCCGTCGGATCTATTTCTATTATTATGGTATAGTGAGTCAATCTTAGAGGATAGACATATACTGTCGCGGACTTTTTTTTAGATCATTTAAAGAGGAATAATTCCTTCATACATTTTTTTTTTGTATCTTGAACCGTTTTCGCAGCGCACGCAAAGGAAGCCCTCAAAGATGAATAATTCTCCCCGTTTTTTCCATATTTTCCATTATATCTTCGCTCCTATTAGTCGCAGCGGGATGTAATATAGCCTAAAGCCTTCCTCGATAAATGGTGAATTCAATAAAAAAAGAATTTTTCAATTCGAACCAGTAGATCCTGAGATTAGCGCGTTCAAACAAACAAACAAACAAACAAACTCTTCAGCTTTATATATTAGTATAGATTCAGAGTGATCTTAGCATAGCGCTAAGTAACTCGTGTAGTCTTAAGTCTTAGTAATTAAATAATTGTAAGTAAATTTGTTTTTTTTTTGGTAAATGCTGCGGTGGTAATTATAATTTACACTTAAATATGGCTTCATCTACCAAATAAACAATAATAATTACAACTCAATAATAATACTATTAAAATTACACTTAATCTTTCTTATGGCGGCATTATCGCTAATTCGCTTTCTTCTAATCAAATGTTGGAAAGCGTAAGTTTCAATAAGCGTTGATAGAATCAATGCATTCATTTCGTTACATGTTAAAAGAAAATAATATAAGTTGTAACACCAATTTAAAAACTTACATAATATAGTGATGACAATAAATTTTTCTATTTTTTTTTAGGTCTTTTCATAATTGAAAAAGAAATTAAATAGGGAAAAACACTTACTATCCGGATCTGGCAACATTATAGGCGAGTCAGGCAGACGGAAGTCTAACAAATGCGTCCTCGTATACAACGCTAGAAGTCCTCTAACTGCGTCCCGCACGCGCGCGCACTGTTGAGCGAGCGTTTCCCGCACGTTAGCCGCGCGGACCGACACGGAGCAGTAGGGACCGTTGTCCGATTGGATTTCGGGACGAACTGCGCCAGTTACCTATGTAAAGAAGGTTCGATTAACAAAAACCATCCATTGAACCATATTTTGATGAATCGTATTGCTTTAAAATATAAGTTGCACTGCATCCACAAATATAACAAGACTTTATCGCTATAAAATTAGACTGCACAGTTCAGATTCCCATGAAAATCTGCTTTAACTCAAACATTTGGACTGCACGACGATCTAATTTTACTAACAAGAAATAGTTTTTAATTTAGTTAGTAAAAAGTACAGCCACTTATATCACACATGAATTTACTTTTAAACACTGTTTTTCGAGTTGTTTTCGTTTGGTACCCTGATTTACCTTGGACCGAGCAGTCGCAGCCCACTAACACATAATGACTATCACAAATTAAACAAAAATATTTTTTCAATAAAAAAACGACTTCATCAACTTTTGTTGAACACCTGAGACTATGAACATTTATTTTTTCATCAAAGAATAGGTTTTGTGTATGTGGTTGTGTGTATGTGTTAGTGTATATGAATTAGTGTCAGTAAGTGTGTGTTATTGTAAGATAATGAATCAGTGCAAAGATAATAATTTTTCTGTCGAGTCATAAGTTTGAGTCAGGAGCCAATTTATAGTTTTATTTTTACATCTGTGCTTTCTTTATGAGTAGAATTTGATAACTTTATTTAGTTAATTATAAAGGTAGCTATGTACTATGTACTCAACAAGCAGCAAGTATAATCGTCAAAAAAGTTTAGCGATTGACGAGAATAGCTGCGCATCGGTAGAATCGCGCTCGTGGATGCTCAAAGACAACACGACTGGGACAACCAATCAACGCTCGCGCACCCGACGATCACGCGCCCCGCGCGCCGCACCGCTACCTCGATACCTTATTTTTGACTTCTGCGCAGGTTTCGTTCACCGCTAAAGGTTTTTGACGGTTACTATACCTGTGCGGTGCAGGCCTGCGCGAACGCGTTGAGCGTGTGCGTGACGTGCAGCGTCTCGACGCCGCCGGCGAGCGCGCAGATCGCCTTCACCGCCTGGAACACGCCGCTCGCCGAGCAGCTGCCCTCCGCGCCTACTACGCCGATCGCGCGCGACAGCTCGCCTTCTAGCGTTTCTGTTCAAAACAATCATTTTTTTTTATATCCATACTAATATTATAAATGCGAAAGAACTGTCTGTCTGTCTGACTTTACATCACGCTAAAACTACTGAATCGATTAGAACAAAATTTGGTAAACAGATGGTCTAGAGCCTGAGATATACCCCCCCCAACTTGTTCTTGCCTTGACGTGGCGGGGGGGCTTCATGGGTACTACCCATGAAGTCTGTGACTCACTCAATGAGTCATATGGCTTCATGCGGGAAGCTAAAAGGAACAACCGGTGGGGTCGCTCCCCGTATCTCTCTTTTTATGCGAGGGAACGGGTGAGCGGCCAGTAGGGCGCGCGGGTTGCGACGCAGGGGGGGAATTTCGTCGCAATAAGGAGTCTCACCTCCCGCAAGGGATGGTGATGTGGAGGAATGGGTTGAGCCGGGCCCTGGCATACTGGCCCCCGACGGTTTGCTTAGGGACCTGGCCGCCCTGATGGAATCCTCCTCTTGAGTTGGGGGGCGGAGCTGGATCGAGCGGTCCGCCTGCCCGCCTTGACTCGACGGGAGGAAGGTGCGGGCGGAGAGGGCTGGGAGGATTTGAGCACCTCACCACCTTTTCCTACCTAAGCCGAGTAGGGGTCCGTGGGGCGACGGGAGCGGGGGATCGTACCGCCTCACCAATGGGCCCCTGCGAAGGTTGTGGTCCGCCTGTGTGTTCCGGGTGGACCACGACGCGGAGAGGGGCGGGACGGTGTACTCCTGCTGTCCTGCTCCTGGGGAGGGGCTGCAGCAATGCGGCCAGCACTGGCGGGCTAGTGGGAGAGTGGCTAAGCGCGTGCCTGTTAGCCCGTCGCGGGGTGCATGGAGGAATACCGAGGAGTTTTAGTCGGTGTCTGCACGTTTTTGAGCGTGTGAGTCCGACATAACCACGTTCGCTCCCCCCGGAGGAACGGGTATCCGAAAGGAGATTTTGTCCTCGAAAAAAAAAAAAAAAAAGAGCCTGAGATATACAAGATAAAGTAAAAAAACTAAAACCCAACTACGACAAA
>JADANM010005989.1:6638962-6678147 GCA_026213755.1 Eurema hecabe
CTTAAAATTAATGCTGGTTAATGATAAATAAAATGCCAAATTCAAATTTTTTGGTTGTCTTTTTAGAATTTTTGTTACAAGACAAGCTAGTTCGGGAAAGTAAAGCTTTTTTGTAAGAAATGTTACATAAATTTCTATTATTATTGGTGCTTTAAATGTGTGTCCTATTTATGTATAAATCTTCAATAATTAATACTTAAAGGATTATAACTTCGAGAGAATATTATGAATTTGTACCAACACCATTTTATTTATCATTAACCAGCATTAATTTTAAGAGTTAATAGTGCATTTTTAGTGTTACGTCACTAAAACGTATTTCTATCTCGTTTTCTCTTATACCAGAAAGAGATAGCGATATCGGTTTAGGCCTATGTGATTTTTTACTAAACTTTAATACGTGAACGATATGTATTCACAATATCATATTATTATCTTAGATAGGTTTTCATAGTAAATCAATTAAAATCAAATAGTTGAATGTGTGTAAAAAAACTTTTTCTAACAGAATTTTTAAAGGTATTATTACAATGATTCGGTTAAAAACGATGAAATAATTTGTAAATTTCTACGTACATTATATATAAATGTGGGCGTCTCATATTATGCGAGTAATGTACTGTATTATTATTATTTTTATTAAAGCTTTTGAGAAATGTTTACAAGATCTGAATGCTAAAAGACGTATGTGTGTACAATACCCAGTAATAATGCATTATCATTTGGAAAGAGAAAGAGAAATCTACTAATTTCAACTTTTAAGATCGTTTTCTCTTTCGCACACTAGACTATGCGTCGTTTCAGTTGCCGTAGTAATATTTTAAGAAAATAATGAATAGTTATTGTGTGAAAGAGAACGCTATATGTAATCGAAGTTAGCCGATGGTCTCTCTCTAAAGATCCGAAGTGCATCACTGATTGGCGGGTAATGTATTGCAGAGTATTTGATTTTGTTATGTATAATATTATCGTAAATGAATATTTTTAGATGATTTATTTATTATGAAACTTTTAGTGTAAACAATCGCATAATATCAATATTATTCGTATTTACCATGTACTTTTGTGAATGTATTAAATTATAATAAATGTATACAGTATCGAGTTTTGCTTTTTACTATGTTTTCAATAAACGTGCATATTTAATAACAATGCCTACTAAAGTTGCGCTATAAAATCATTTTATAAAAGAAATAACATCACATTTAAAATCAAGTTGAGCTTGACCGCCGCTTTAATCTAGAAAGGAAGGATTTGTGAGAAAAAGTAATTAAATATGGCGGAAAGGGAAATCCTTCGCTTTTGTGTAAACATTATTTATATTTTTTAATGATGTTATAGTTTTCAACACATTGTAATAGAAAAGAGTATGCTGAAGATTATTTACGTGTATAAGGTTGTAGTTTTGTTATGACGCTTGGCCGATATATACCTACAGCGAATGTGTTGCATTTAATTGCGTTTATTAAATTACTGCGATTTCAAACTGTTGTTTTATTTCATACTAACTGCGCTATTCAGATTTATCTGCATTTTTGCATGTATTCTTCACATAAACCTTTCTCTTGAATCACTTTATCTAAAAAAAATGCATGATAACCCATTGCGTAGTTTTAAAGATTTAGCATAAGCATACCATAGGAACAGACAGTAGAGTGACTTTTATTTTATACTATGTAATAATGATACTGGCTTATTTTTAATACTATTGAAGTACCGGTAATACATGATACATCCGAATGTTAATTTAAAATAAAGCTTTTGTATTAGACTACTTTTGTACTAGGTATTCTATAGAATACAGAGCCAGCTCTATTTTTCGTATATTATTTTTGTTTATTATTAAATCGAATCAATAATCGTTACCTTATTTAAAGGCTTGGTGCTATAAATTATAAGAATATCTAAACTCTTGGCATTACATGGGCCTATTCTTATGTTTAAGCCGAAATTGTATAGGGTCTAATAAATAAAACAAAGCAACTATATCATATAACAATATCTTTATCTGGCGCAGTTTTTAAAAGATAGTTGTTCACCAAATACTTTCTTCGTTTTAACCCTTTAACGCCTAAGTAATATGGCGGTGTTTCCGAAGTAGGCAAATAAAATATTCCCGGTTTACTAAAATTAGTTTTTGGTCCTAGAACGTTAGATCTAGGGTAATTATCGTAGCATTTTCCGTGCCTCGCGTGGTGCAGTGAAGGGCACTGCACGGCGAGAAATTTATCTGGGTTTTGGTTGGCGAGGATCCAGTAGAAAGCTGCTCTCAGATGACTGCAGAACAGGAAACACGGCATAATGAATGTCCTCATCATGTGTGGTTGGTATTCCCCTGAAGTAAGGTATAAGGATTTAATAAGAATAATAAATTTAGATATTGAACATCCACTCTTATGAATCTTGTTGATTTAATTGCCATTACAGTTTATTACGATTACGATACACATGCGTGTTATATTAATCAAACTTTTCCGATCTTAATTCTATTTTGTGGGTCAATCATAACAACAGTAAAATAAGTTAATTAAAGTGTAATCACTCATAAAATAAAAAAATGTACTCGTTTGATATGTATTGATTCAAAATCTCAGTAGAGATATATTCAGTCGACACCCTTATTTAAGAATCTCCAATCCTATTATATATTAACCTAATTTAGATTTTAAAAATAATATAAAAGTTCCCGTATCTCATAAGAACGCAGCAATACATTGGTCTTTGAAACCAATGGTTATTCTAACAAGATTGCTTTACTATTAAAAAAGGTTTTATATTCCAAGATTTATTCTAACCTCCATTTGCATAGAAGTCGACGTGAGCGTCTGCATCGGCTATGCCAAACCCATCGATGTTTGTGTGAAGAGCGTCAACGCGGTGGGCAGCGTCGGAGTTGAAACGTCTCTCGCGAGGGAGGTTGCGGAAGCACGGACCGGCTGGGTCCAGTCCTGACACATAGCATTATGATAAACATAATGAAGACATTCGCTTTATATTAAATACGATTTTTTTTTCTTATAAGAATTACTTCTACTTGGCTTTTTGATTTATGAGGGAGTCAAAAGTGGCTCCAAATGGTTCGTGTAATATTACACATGGTGCGCCAGTTCTGATATTTGAACTTGGCTTGACACGCTACCGCGTGTCTAAATCATAATATTTTCAAACTATCATACAATAATATTTTAAAGTAATATTCTCAAGCGATGTACTAAAACAGTTTTGACTTTTTTTACTACTACCAACAAGTCGTTAGTCGTTGTTCCAGTATTAAAAATAGGATCGGGTTCCACGCACGAACTACTTTACAATAAATTAACGCAACGATTTTTACTAAGAATCTCATACCTGTAAGCCGAGCTGGTTTGAAGTTGGTCAGTTGCTGGTACTTCATAGCGGCGTAGAACGCGATGTGGGCGCCGAGACTGCCCCCTAAGAGCTCAATGTTTTGCGACTGCAGGCCAATACGAGCTAGCTCCGCTAGAAACTCGCCGAGCTGGTCACCCATAGGTTTTGTGAGGCGAGCTGCTCTGTTACAAAATAGTATAAATCTATATTTCATCATAAATCTTTACTAATCTAGACGAAGTTGACCTGAAACATCAATATGTGACTTCCATAGGAAAAAATATAAGATTAATGTTTAAATGTTAAATATTGTTTAACTTTTAGGGCCTGTTTTTAATAATTGATGTTTCGCCAGTAGCAGCATAGCGAAGTTATTGGCTATCAGAATTTTAGTCAAATTGGCATTACCATGAATCGAATAGTATAAAACATATTATAAATCATGATATTCTCGTTTTAAGCTTTGCATCAAGCCCACAATCATCATTTTTTATACAATTAATTTATCTGTTCAATCAAAATTAATACTTATTACGAGGTTTTTATACAATACAAAATCATCCTGGTTCGTCGCTCCATAAGCACTTAGTGGGTTAATAATATATGTAGTTTGTCTCTTCTTACATTGGATAACTTTTCACTAGTATCGGAAATATCTCAACAACGATGACATTCTTCCCTCGCTCTATGTATGTCTGTACCACAGTCTGGGTGATCGGTGAAAAAGACGCATCCAGATATCCACTTATAAATACCTGAAATAATAATACAATCGATATATTTATTTAAAATTCCTAAACTCAATTACCTATTCAATTAAATTGAAGGAATTGTGAATCTTTTTACAAAATCATCGTCATATTTTCCATTGAATACTATAAAGAAAAATAGTTATAGATATTTCTTTTACGAATGTATATAACATCATATTTAAATTATGTATTAATAATCTAATTGAAAAACTATGAATATAGCTAAAAATCATATGAAAAGCTTACCAAAATCTTTTTATCTAAGTCAATGTTTTCTTTAACACAATGCGCTCCTTCCTTGCTCAACTTGCACGTAGCTTCGTCATGCCCTAGCCAGCTGTCCGAAGCCCATGTTACCATCACCGTGAGAGACTCCCTCGTCTTCTCAGACAATGATGTGTTACGGTTCATACCAGGACCTGGTAAAAATTATTCTCTGATTTATTAATCTTTCGGAAAGCCGAGAACCAAAGACTAGTAGTAGTTTCTAAACAGAACTACGTATAGGTACTAGAAAAAGAGAGTGAGAAATTAATGTTTTAGGTTTGCTTTATTCATATCGCTGAATAAATCTGTCATACAATGATACATAATGGTTGGTTCTACTATTTTATGACTTAAAATAATTATTTTAAGTTAAAAAAATACTTCCAAACTACGCACAAGCAACATGATTATCGAATAGTAATTCGTATGAAAACGATACGTTTCCGCGTATACAACATTTAATATACGTTCAGACATTAGTTGAAACTCACAGTCCGACATGAAACCGTCAGGAGGTCCCGTATCCGACATCGCACTGACGAAGCGCACACACATAACAAACAATACTAACATTACATATAAATACACATATAACTTAAAAGACGACGGCTAAATGAGCACAGAACTGGCGTACTGATGAAGTTTCTTAAACGCAGAAGGTCGACTGATAATTTGTGTCTAAGGCCAGCATGTATTGCATATAAGACCGTAAGAATGGAACTCTGCACGCGACATAATTAACGCATACACAGGTGTAGCTGATTACGTCAAAAGCATGCCACATTCATAGGCTATCCTCACCTAAAAACAGGCCATCGGATGTATAAATTCAATAATCTTCTGACCTACTAGTTCGCGTCCTTGCTTACAATTTAGCTTAATATTTCATTAATCACCAGTTTTAACTCGTAATTAAAATCTCTCATTGCTATTTTTGAAAGCGGCTTACCAGTTACCACACACTCATTTGCATTTTACATCTTATGTAAATATTATTGTTTTTAAGCTCAGTCCACAGTCAGCAGCTGAAATTAAATCTGACTAAACTAGCTGGAAATTATCGAATGTATTACTTCTTGTATTTTTTCCATAAATAGGTGTAGAACAGCCGAATTCAATCTTTCTTCGTAAACTTTCATTTACATTACACTATACAAATTGTATCTATTCTAATTATTTGTAAGTAAAAGAATTGTTGACGACAAGGACGTCTGTTGACGGATAAAATGAATGTTTGAATAAATACGAGAAATGTTCGAAGTAAAAACAATATTTCATTTACCCTAGTTTAAGTAATATCACGAACTTGTTATTACTTCATACCGACAATTAAACTATGTATTGTTGCGGACACAAGATCACACAACAGTAATTATAAATAATGTTTTTGATATTTAAATTATTGTTTTATTGTAGTTAGATATAAAATTTTACATATTCACTTTTTAATTATTAATTATTTTTAATAAAAAACAGATAAATAAATAGTTATACAAATTTATACTACCTACATATAACTACATCACGCAATGGATGATCTTATGTACTTAAAACATTTCTCCCAGGCAACGGCAACATAAACGAACTATACCTATATAATTGTATAACTAAATCTAGTATACAGTACAGTAAGTACTTTATAATTGTCTTTAAACCATATTGACCTTCACCTAAGCGTGAATTATCTTCAAATTAAATTTAACATAATAATGCGTGATTTATTACGACGATTATGATTCTTGAACTGAACTCATTGCATAACATTTGATGAAGAGGAAATACGGTAATTATTTAACACATTATCTGATGTGGGTCTTAAATGAGAATCGTAAAAAGTAGTTTTTACTATATATATCTATAGAACTACAATTCTTGTTCAAACATTTAATTTTTCTGAAAATGTTCAATAACCACAAAAGTTAGAATACGAATTTGTTGATAGTTATTTAAATGTGTCCGCAAAGCTGTAGATAAATATATACTTTAACAAGGTTAAAATACTTTTAAATGCGTCTTTAAGTAGTCCTACAAGGAAAATGAATAGGTATATTCTAATGATAAGATTATAAGAAACTGCACCTAAACTTTTTGAAAAAGAAAACTATCTTGATTAATTTTTTATAATTATGACTATACTAACCCCAACACAAAATCAAAAACTTTTATGTAAGTATTTTTTTATTGACCAAAAATACTGAATGAGTTTATTGAAGTCGCGATGACGGATAATGACGTACGATTTTTGGTTGATTGAATTGTATAAAGCTTTTAAACTAAATTAGAATATGCGTGCAATCTGAAATGGTAGAAACAAGATTACCATTAAGTGTCTACTGTCTTTGCAGACTCACCATATTTATAAAACAAACCTGACAGACGGCACACGAATCAATTTCCACGCTTGGGAAATAAAACGAAGCACGTAAACGTCGAGCGCGTTGTTTGCGGATATTTTTTCCGCGAGAAAGCCTAGTCTTGGCTTGTGTGGCGGACACCGGTTATACGGCTTATACCGGCAATCGGCAGCGGGCAGTGCAAGACCGCGACTCTCGTCGTTCAGACGCTTTTACGAAATGTGCTCATAACGCACGTGTTATTAATCTCTATTCTTAACTCGACGAGTGACAAAGTGACAATGAATGAGTCATCGGGAAATGACACTTGGCAGTGGTACAAGGATGTGGTGCGTTCGTGGCTGGAGGACCCCGGGGTAGAAGAGTACCAGGGACTCAATATCAGCGCTCTGATGATGGACCAAGCGTATGTCGTCTCTGAAGCTGATAAGAACGTTGCGGTTTATAGCGTCTCCGATGACTGCTTCAGAGTAAGTTCTTAAGATTTTTTTAAAGTGGGAAAATAGTGTAGTGGGCAGAGATAACGTGTTTAAAAAGTAACGACACTGATTTGTCGAAGTACAATAATAATAATGCGTTTGTCCGCGATTAACTCCTAAACTACTGAACCGATTTTAAAGTAAATTTGACAACGTGTGCTGTTTGATCCAACTTAGAAATTATTATAGCTTACATCATAATATAAGCGACCAAAGCCGGGTCGGGTCCCTATTTTAATATTATTTATATAACTGACGTAATATCATCAGCTAAGTAGGATAAAAATAAATAAAGTACCTACAAAGGTATCAGCAAACACACTTGGTTAAGAGACTTAACAGGTTTGTGAACCTGCGTCCTTCGATTGAAAATAACCGATGATAAATAAACACTTTTCGTTATCTTTATAAAGCCATTTAAAATTACCTATAGGTCAATATTTCCAACTATATTTAGACGTAGACATCCTTTACCTTTTTTTAATAATGTATAATTATATTTTTAAAATATATGTAGAATATTTATAATAAATAGTTGGGAGACAAAAAACAAAACTTTAGATTTAACCTAAACCTACGACCTAAAGGTTTTTAAACCGCAAGCAAATTGCAGAACGAATCTGGAACAAAATTGGCGCGAACATGATGTTTTGTATGATTTGTTGTTATAAATAATGTGCTATTTAAAATAAATACCCATATACATTTATTGATACTAATATGAATTGGGACGCTGTTAGGTTCAAATGAAGTTAGTTTAGTACTAAATTTAACATGTAACCTTCATCTGTAGGTAAATACATTTTGTAGCTACACGCTGCGTTACAATTACGTACTAAGAAGTGTCCTTTATTTTCCTTTAGAATAAAAGGCTATCAATTTATTAAGAGATATTAAATTTAAAGCAATCAGAACTGTTTATACTATTTTAATATTTTAAAGTAATTATCTAAAGTTAAAATTTGTCACAAATTACGAATTAGCCATTTGCACTTATAATTTCCTACACTACAAAACTTAATGGTAATTTAATGAATGTATTAACATATCTACATTCTTTAGGCATTTCAACGTATTGACAATAAATTATACATTCGACTAAATTTGATACTTCCTAAATGTAAGTCTTTATAATATCAGAAGTCGATAAAACTATTCCTGTACTCGTATGTTCTAATTATTCTTAAGAAAACATGTTTTATATGACGTTATATGTGTAAGGAATTTCGAGCTATTTTCCTTCTATTTTTTAACTCAAGGATACACGATTGTTTTGAATTTATTATCTTGTTTATTAATACTTAAAATAATGTAATATAATCCTCACAAAGAGTCTGGGCAATATTCAAATAACTAATATAATTTTCACGCCTAAAATTTAGCTTTAAATATGCAATTTGAATAATTGCTTAATAACAACAAAAATCCAATAATATCCTGTTACAATTGTTTATTTCGAACACGCGCGATTTCTCAAAGAGCCTTCAACTGACATGTAATGTTTTGAAAGTAGGTACTTATCTACTTACATAAGATACAAAACACGCAAAAACAACAAAATAAATTTTGTTACGAACGAGGAACTTGGCACTTGAATCAATGAAAAAACATTTAAAGTTAGTTTTTATAAAACTGAACAGGCAAATATCCCATAAAGGTATTTGTAAAATTTAAAAAAAAAATGCAATAAGTATGACTGGATAATGAAGGTTTAAAACAAAAAGAGCGAAGCAAGGGCAGGCGCGTTTTTTGATATGTTACCATAAAGGGTGCAATGACCCTTTGATTGATGTACTCACTGATGTGTCAGGGGATTTTCCTGGGAAATCACGTTGCACACGATAATTACATTTTAGGTTTCAAATTATAATTCAAAATATCTTTTCGTTATAATTTAAGCGTTTCGACTGATTTTTATTAAATAAATCTTATAAATATTAATTCCCATCTTACTAAGTACATTATAAATTAGTTATTATAAATTAGCCGATTTACGGCAAAAAACGGTGTTGTTATATAACATTGATTTGACAATATATAAACTATGTGGGAATAATTTTCAATTATGAGCTATAATTAAAAAAATATATGATTTGAAAAACATTCATATAACGAAGTAAATATAAAAAAGATAAGGTATATTAAAATATTTGTTTTAATTAGGAGATCAGTTATCAAAGACCATTTTAAAATTAACATCGTACCTTCTTCGTGGTTTAGGAGTTAGGAGTAAAAAAAATTTGAAAGCATTAAATAATAGGGCACTTACATTATGTATGTGTTTTCTGCTCCGATTTCATTGTTGCGGCCACTAGAGTGTAAGATGTAATTATTAGTAGCTATGTATGTCAAATATTTTATCACGCAAGCCAGTTTGTACAGAGAAATTTGCCGCTCAAGATAATTAGACCGATTTATTTAAAAAATTAAGAAAATGTCATTATTTAATGAGAGATAATTTTGTTTTAAGATTACGCAGTAATGATAGATGAAAAGATTGTTTCGAAGATTTTTAACATCAATAAGACTTACAGACTTGAAATTTAAAAGCTGTTATTAACTTATTTTTATGAAACACTTAGACCTTATCTTCGCTTACAATTAGACGAGATCGCGGTCAAATTTCAGTTTTTTGAGTAAAATATCTGGATATACATAGGCATATAATTATATATACTATACACAAAGTTATATGATAAAACGATAAATGATGTCTACTTAATTTCTTATAGGTATTTATACATTCCAATTCGATTACATTTTTGCGATATTGTTCGGGTTTATATAAATACTAAATCATTCAAAAATAAAGCGGCTACGTATTGGTAAAACTTCTCAGAAAATAAGTTTATCAGTATTACCTACCACCTACGATGGTGACCAACTCCACCTCCTTATAACATCACAAATTGTACCTAAGGTGAAATTTTTAATAAGGTGTTCAATGTTTTTAGTGTTACCTCGGTATGGTAACTCGTTTCAAAGCTGGTCGCGCATTCCTCTCCTTACAGAGACGACGGTTACATAATTATAGTCCTTTCTTCTTGATACCGAGTGCCAAATCACGCAATTCTTAGTAAATCCTTTGCGCGCTTGTATGATGCAATCTTCGAATATTTCAGTTAGAGATGTTTCTACGTTTTAAAAGGTAGACCTTTTGGTTTTATAAGAGATTATCTTATGTTATAGATGATTGGATTGTCATTCTTTTATCTTTATAAGTACATCATTACAAAAATGTCTGTCTGTATGTCTGATTAAATGAAAAAAAAAATATGCGTAAGAAGCCGGGGCTGCTCTCTAATTTAATAAAAGTAATTGCGATTTGAATTGTATATAAAATTGTTTTACAAGTATTCCTACTTCCTAGTACCTACCACAATGATAAATTCCTTTTAGTTTATACTATACATATATTAAAAAGAAGTAAAGTTTGTGTGTTTGTTAAATTGTAAGAGGTAATCTTGCGATCTACTGAGTCGATTTTAAAAATTCTTTCACCAATAGAAAGCCACATTATTGCTGAGTGTCATAGGCTATATAAAAAAGGATTGTTAACATTATGGCCCACAAAGTGGGCACGGGTCCACAAGTTTTTTAATAAAGATAATATTTATTCCTAGTGTCCGTTTGAGCTTCAAAAGTCGCTATCAGCAGGAGTTGAGGATCATTGGATAGTGAACACAGCGAGACGCGCCACCTGGAGGATATATAGTGGGGTTTCAGAAGACTATATGAGTATAAGGAATACTACGTAAGTGTTATCCTTGTTATAAATATTCTTATACTGAAATACTGAAACGCTATTCAAATGAATGTAGTTATCAATCCGATCCAATTTGACAGTTCGTTATACATATATAACGAAAGAAATAGAAACGAGGCGTGCTTAAAATTGATTTACGTATGAGTATTTGGCCGATAATGTTAGCAATTTTAACTCTATAAAAGAGAAACGCAAAAATGTCCTAATAAAGACTAGCTTGTAGGCATTGAAAAACTTAAACCGAGCTAAATGGCATTTTTAAAGAAGACATTAACCTTCTATTCATGTCTTTATAAGAATTCGTTTCTTTTAGTAACAAAAAACTAAATTAGTTAATATGATTGTGTCATTTTAATAACTCTATTGGAGATCAAGATAAGAAAAATACTTTAAAATCATAGTTACTAATACTAGTTGTTTTACCCGCAGAGGACTGGTGTGTCAAATCAGGCCGAATTTGGGTGAATTTGGAGTTTATACTTTAAATATTACCGACGGTGGCTGTGATGTACAAACCACGAGAGATCCTGTCGATATTTATATGCGTAAGTAAATTTCAAATTACTTGTATGATACTTGCTAATAGAAACTTAAATAGAAAAAAATTGTATAGCATCTTAGTATAATATAATAAATGTGAGTTTAGATGTTTGTTGCTCTCTCACGTAAAAACTACTGAATGGATTTTGGGTGAAATTCGGCGTGCAGGTAGATCAGAACCTGAAATAACACATAGGATACTATTTATGAAGGTATTGCGCTGCGAACGAAAATTAAAAATGAGTAAAACCGCGGGGCACGGCTAGTTAAGAATAATTCTAATACAGCGCGCTCAATTAAATATCGGTAGGGAGATTTTCATACAAATCTATATATCTTTGAATAGATATACCATATCCTATCAAGAAAACCAATATTTAAATTGTTTATTTAGTATCGTAACAAACATAAAGTTTTCCTTTTAAGAAATAATGGCTGCAATATGCAAAGCGATGAAACAATAAAATTGATTCCGCTGTCCTCTCGAGGGTCCCCTTGACACAAAAATATATAATATCGCCCTTGTCTAGATTTAACATGATATCGGGAGACGATCTTGACCCGCTTTAACAATTGATTTTATTTTATCATTCTTTCTTCGGATGCATAAATCTACTGTTTCGATGAGGCATGAATAATGTTATAATAATTCTTTACACTTCGTAGGATATGTTTCGTGTTTTTTATTTAAATTTATGCGTAGGACATATTATTTTTTTCTTTTTATTTGTTTTATAATTTTTAGTTTATAAGGTGGAAGGCGTAGATCACCTCTAGCACAGGGTGTACCCAGTGTAGACGATCGTCGTGACCCATTTTATGTAATTTCCATCAATGGTTATCCTTAATGTGTATGACTATAAATATGTCACTCATTTTAAGGAAAATCATGCTATTTTAAATCAAATAACCTTAAGATTAAACTCTTACAACGTAATAAACGCTAATACTCTGCCAAAATTGCGTAACATCAAATTATTAATATATGAATGACAAAAAAATAAAATGAATCAGTTTCAAGATGAGCTCCAATGCCATCTGCTTAAGAATCTGCGTGAAGTCAATGTATTCTTGTATGCAAATTATGTAGGTCACTGTTGTATTACCATAATATTGCTATTGAACATATTTATACTTTCCTTAACGTTGATATGATGTTGATACGATATATATTATATTTATGACAAATATCAAAGGTTTTCAATCAATACTATATATTATAAAGAAGTAAAGTTTGTGTGTTTGTTAAATTGTAAGGGGTAATCTTGGGATTTACTGAACCTATTTTAAAAATTCTTTCACCAATAGAAAGCCACATTATTGCTGAGTGTCATAAAAAACCGAAAAGGATAATTAACATTATGCCCAACGAAGTGGGCACGGGTCAGCTAGTCTGAGATATAGGTAAAAACAAATATATTCTGTATGTACCATATCATCAAATTTTCTTTCATTAACTTTTAAAAACATTTAAAGGATTTGAAGAATCCTTTATTAATAAAAGGAATTTATAGATCTACGTTTAAAAAATCGATGGTTTTAAAGTCAAAGATACAACAATACAAATCGATCACCGATATCTCTGAGAAAGTTAGACTTGTGATATCACAATAACGAGGAATAGTAATTGTGTTGAGTACTGATCATTCTCAGCGCGATGCCGCGATCACGCATAGGGACGGAGAAAATTCAGAAAAGCGGAACAAATGCACGTACTTGTGCGGTTTATTTATATAAACCTTTTATTAGTTGTAATGAAAAGGAAAGTTTTACGGCTCTTAGTTATTGACTGGAACTGTATAATCCGTGTAAATTGATTTTATAGATAAACAATTATTGGTCGAATCTGAAGGTACCTACCATTTTTCGTGGTGCCCCTCTGTAAAAATTGCCATGTCATAAAATGAACATATATTATGTTTGACTTTCAATGTAGTATATTGAGTCTATTATAAATTAAATATTACTAAATTTTAAGCGTGTTAATCTTCTGTAGGTATATCTTTAAGCAGTAAAGGAAAAAGGATAGTTTTTTGAGTCAGTATGCTGTTTGGGAACAATAAGCCAACAAAACGATAGTCATCATCTGTGGGCGGAGACTTTAAATTGAATTCTTCAAATCTCGGGTTCATTGGTTTGATGAACTTTATCCGTTCCATAAACGTTCTTGACAGGATATCTTAATTCTTAACAGCTTGATTTTAATTGGCAAATGTGCACTGGTGTACTTTACTATTTCTATTGTTCATTAACTATGATTTTAGCTATATATATATGTTTAATACTTATACTTATTAAACGATAATTTTTATCTACTAAAATTTATAATTGTAATGTTCCTTATCTAAATGACCTTTAGGCGAGTTGTGACCACTTTTCGTTATTTTTGGACTCCTAGTTTACATAATTGCAATATAATAACGGAATGTAGAAAAATGAAGAGCACGATATTGAAAAGCATTTAAAACGTTAACATTTTATTAAAAGATAATACTTTCGCTGTAATTAATTTGCAAACTTACCTCTGACACAAATTTTACACGTCGATATATAGAAATTAACAATTATATATGCGAACATTTGTGAAGATATATGGATGTACTATTGATTGAATTTGGCTTGTCATAGCATGGCAGGTAGACTAGACCCTGAATGATTGCATTAGGTACTTTGATGCCAGTAGTATCAATTTAACGATGTAAATGAAAGTCACGAAAGAAGTTTATTTAGATTTTAAAAGAAAACAAGTCTGCTTTATTTATTGTCATAAATTCGTTTTTCATATTATACACGCCTTAACAATTTTATATTACATTGACAATGCAATAAAAGAATTAAAATTTGCAATTTTTGGTATAGGCATTGTATTGTCCGTAGGCTTTGTAGAATAGGTCCCAGAAAGCCATACTTTCCTTATTCATTCTGTATTTAACTTCCAGGTCAGAATCAATGATCATATAGGGTCGATAATCCTTTGCTGATTTTGGCCAATTAATTGGTAATACGTCATCAACTGCAGGCGTTGGATTACTAGAAATTAAAATTTTATTATAATTTCAATTTAAGAATAATGAAGTTGATAATAAAAAGTATAACTTACCCATATTTTACAAAATTGGACCACATTTTCGTTAAACGATTAATAATTAACAGATTTTCTTCAGTAGATTCAACGACAGCTCCTTGGTAATTGAATAAATATTTAAGTTCTTCGCTGTGTGGTGCTTCCTCCTTACCACTGTCTCCTACGTAACGGAATTCATACTGATATAGAGGCTTTGCATTTTCTTTTAATAAACTCACTGTTGTCCTTTCAACTGGATGCTTTAAATAAAAGTCAGACGAAAAAGTTTCTAATTCAGATACAACGTCTCTTGATATAGACTCATCACCAATATAAAAGTGTTGAGCGGTGAGCGCTGCTTCTTCTAATTCTTTACTATCTAAATAAAAATTGTCTTCTATCGTTTCATACACTATGTTTGAAGTAAAGTAATCGTCATCTTTACTATTCAGCCAACCGTAATGGTCTTTGCTGTTATGCCCAATAAGAATCGGTGTGTCCAAAACTTTTTTCGAGTTCGAAAGGGAAAATGGATCGGTATCAATAAAGTTTTCTACACCACTAAAAGACCGCTCTTTACAAGGCATAAGCTTCAGTTCTAAGTCTGCAGCAGCTCCAGTAACCAATTCAAGAGGAGATTTTACTAGAAAATCTAACGCTTCTCTTGTGTTAGAAGTATTGAAGCCTAAATGAGTCGCTATTTTTATAGCTGCATCGACATCAGCATTCACGAATGCTAAAGGTGATTGCGGAGTGCCACTCTGAGCTATAACTTTATTGTAGAGTTTGTCCTTCTTTGAATATAAGTGTAATAAAGCAGATCCTGCGCCGGCACTCTGACCTCCAATTGTGACGTTGTAGGGGTTGCCTCCGAACGCCCGTATGTTCCGTCTCACCCAAGTCAGAGCTTCGTACTGGTCTTTGAGACCCTGGTTGCCGGGAACATCTGGTACATCTAGGCACATAAATCCGTAGGGACCCAGACGATAGTTGATAGTAACTACTAAAATTCCTTGCCTCACTAAGTTCTCAGGATCATAGTCACCGATACTACCGGCCGCGTAGTTTCCACCATGAATCCAAACTAAAACAGGCAGAGGATTCTGTGAGCTAGCTATCGTCGGTACGTAGATATTAAGTCTCAAGCAATCCAAAGTCTCAGATTCGCTTCTCATGGACCTTTGGGAAGATTTAATGGATTGTGGGCATTGTATGGAGCCGTCATATGCATTGTAAATTTCTTCTTCAAAACCGGGATGGTGGAGCGCATCCTAAAAGAAAATTGCACATATAATAAGTCGGTTAACATAATTGTGTGATCGTTCTCGGATCTTATATAATGTTAATATTTCAATATGTATCGAGTTTTATTGTAATTCTATTATACGCGTCAAACTTACCCCGAAAGGATTATTTAAGTCCACTTGCGCATATGGTATGCCTAAAAATCTTGAATAATTCGCGTCACTTGATTTTAATCCTCTGACAAGCCCTTGATCAATTAGCACTAATGGATCTACTCTCAATTGAGCAGAATAAACATTACTTATTAATAAACTTAAAACACAAACAATATTTATGAACTCCATTTTTATAGACCCATCAGTATGCTACCGTAATGTTTCCCAGTAGTGACAACAGTGATAGTAAATTCAAAAATGCAATATCTTAAAATTGATCAGTGATAAAGAAATACCTTATGATGTATTGATATAGTTTTCATCTTCTTATCAAATACTCGAGCAGTATGTGAGATAAAGTAACATGACAAATTTTGCAAAAATGAAAAGAATTAAGTTTCAATTGTAAACGAACTCGAAAAAATATTCGTTATAACCATGTATATTATGTTTTATGATACACGATCATGTGAATCATATATTTGTATATTTAAAAAAATGTTTGAAATTTTTTTTTTCAGCTTTACTCTTAATGACAGGGGCGTTAGTCGGGATATGGGTGGTGTACGGGTTGTTGAAGCTAATCATGTCGAGGGTGAGGAGGTCAGCTAAGCTTCGGTATGGAGACAAAGAGCTCGCTATACAACAGCGATTACGTGCATTGGATACATTTAGAGGGTTTGTTTATCTTAGAATTAATAATATTACAGAATTAAACATATATACCTATTGTTTAAAATTTAAATTAAAATAATCCTATTATTACTATTACTATTACTATTACTTTACTATTACTATTACTATTACTATTACTATACTATTATAAAGGCGAAAGTTTGTAAGTATGGATGTATGGATGTATGGATGTATGGATGTATGGATGTTTGTTGCTCTTTCACGTAAAAACTACTGAATGGATTTGAATGAAACTTTACCACAATATAGCTTATACATCAGAATAACACATAGGCTACAATTTTTGAGGATTGTAAGGGAGGAAAGGGAGGGTCACAGTTTATATGAAAGTCCACGCGAACGGAGTCGCGGGCAATAGCTAGTAGGTATATAAATGCAGTCGAAGTACATTTGACTTTATATATACATTAGGTTTTATAGAAATCATCCTCTTCATATAGTTGTTTGCGAGAACATTTTTCTTTTTATGTTCCCACGGAACAAATGCATGCTTCTAACTGGCGTCCAGAACTGGTTCCGTACCATAATGCATGCGCATGCGGCGATCTGTGTAATTAAACAAGTATAATTACAAGCACTCCCTTATTCACCCAACTTGTCAGGCTGTTACCGTGTTATACTGGTCTTGATAATTCCTTAAAGAACTTCCGTCTCTTTTATTTATACTTAATGAATATTTTCGCCTTAAATAGTCGTCTGTACGGCAGATGGGTAGAAACCTACGTGTGGATTTAGCTCGTAAGGAGCGTGATATGATAAGCAAATAATGTCTTTAAACGTAAAAATACTCTAAATTATATGTTAGTTTTATTATTTATCAAATAAAAAAATTATATTCGAAAAGAATAATAGCGAATATTTTATAGTTACATTTTGGCTCCCGAAGAAAAATAACTATTGTTTTTTTCTAACTTCTATGGTTGCCGGGATCACTTTGCAATAAGTCATCATGGATGTTCTCTTAATTAAACATATCTCGTTTAATGTTTTATAACGAATCGTAATAGAGAAATAAATAAAAAACTTTCGTTTGGATACCATAGAAACATATTATTAGACATTTCGATAACACCTTACCATAACGCCTGGCGAAGATTGCTAGTTAGCAATAAGGCCGCCTCTTGTTCATTAAAATTTGTTGTTTTTTTTACATGTACTTATTTTGTTTTGTATGTAATGTTCAATAAAGTATTATAAATAAATAAATATTGAACATTGATTTTGTCATTCACATTCACAACCGTTAAGATAAAAAGTCTTTGTAATTTCCAGGATAGCAATAGTATTTATGATATTCGTGAATGACGGCGCGGGAGGGTACTGGTGGTTGGAACACGCGACGTGGAACGGCCTGGCAGCGGGTGACCTGGTCTTCCCGGCCTTCCTGTGGATAATGGGCGTCTGCATACCCTTGTCTGTGAAGAGCGCTTTCGCTAAGGGCATACCGAGGTGGAAGATCTTGATACACATCATACGGGTAAGTTAATAATAATAATTTTTTATTCAATAACCACACACGTAAGTTACAATGTGTGAGTATTTTGTAATGTATTAATTATTGTTTAAAGTTGCCACGCCACCTAATTGTTTATTGTGTATGTTGGACTGACTTGGTTGCCTGGAAAACATCACTCTTGACTGATAAGGCCGCCAGTTACCTTAATGTTATAAACTAAACTACATTATAAATGGAACTACGACGATCGCTTGTTTCCATACTAGGATATAGGTGTTACAAGAGCAATGTCTATGAAAGTAGGAGATAACATCTGTTGTTGGTAAACTCAGTGTGATTGTTATACTGGTATATAATCATTTAATTATACTAGTAATACAATATTGAATATTTTTGATGTTTGCCATATTTCTATAACATTTTGTTAAAGTTATACTTGAAGAAAAACAGAATTGTGATTCATAATATTCTATCGAGTTAATTTCATAGCAAATTTCTCTTACGAAATTTAATTGGACGGCAATAATTTATCAAGTATCTACGTAATATGTAATTTATCTTATAGTTATTACGGATAGGCAATTGTGCATGACACATAACGTTACGGTTTATGAAGCAAAAATGCAATTAAATGCTTATTATGTTTCTGCTAGATTCGACATAGAAACTTTGTCTAGATACTTTCTTTTAGTCCCAGATTATAATGAAGCCACATATTAATAAATAAAATAAATGAGCTTATTACTTTATTTTTTTGTTTATCAAGTTTAAGAATCGGTTTTTGTTTGACTATGACATCTAGTTAAACATTCACTTTTTACGTATCAAGGTATTCATGTAATAAATATCTTTGGATAGCCTGGAAGAAATGAATTCTAAGTGATAAGGTCATCTTCTACGCCTGAATTTAATTTGTCTCATTTCAAGGGGATAAAATAAATATATTTCTATCTTATTTCTACGCACCAATCTTGTATCATTGATAGCCAAGCAACAACAAAAAATGTATCCCATAATTATATCTCATCTCAGTCAGTAAGTGGCTTCATGTTCAAGTAAGAACTAACAAAATCTACGTCACAGATAATGTCAGTCAATAAAACCTATCGATAGAAATATCTGTAAATTGACGTCAAATAACATTTAATACAGCGGTCAGAATACAAAGAACAAACTAATATCAAATTATGAAATACTGCGACCCGGTTCGGCTTCGCTCGCATATATTATCCATGTATTATAAATGTAAAGCTTCCTCTTGAATCAGTCTATCAATTAAAAATAACCGCATGAGATTCGGTTGCGTAGTTGTAAACATTTAAGCATACATAGGGATATAGAGACTAAGAAAGCGAATTCGTTTTGTACTATAAAGTGATACGAGAAATTTTATGAAAATAACGGAGAGAAAATAAAACTATAATAAGTTATTATGTAGGCATCTGAGTTATGTAATGGCTAGCGATCTGGCTTCGTTGAAACCAGTTCCAGTCTTTTATTTGCCGTAAAGTTGGAAGAGGCGAGCTTAACTTTTGAAACTATTGTTATGTCAAACATTCCGGCTGACAATGGCTATTTTTTAAACATGCCCGCAATTCGAGTAACCCGGTTTCCTAGTTATGAAATGTTATACATTACGGTTTATTTAATCGAATATGTTTATACTGATATACATATTGTAATAATAGCCTGGAAAGCGTAATAATAAATATGTTTAAATTTTTTATGTCTAGAACAACGGCTATGTTAAATAAGTAATTTTTACGTGATAGCTATATTCTTGAATGTATTACATATACACGTGTGAAATATTGACTTATCATAATCAATAGAAAATTTAATATTTAGACAATGATTGTGGGTCTTACGCTAATATTTCATACTTAATTACTAGGTATCAAAGAAAAAGTTCATTTAAAGTAAACGAATAATTACGTTTAAATAAGCAAAAAATCATTTACTTTCATTTGGAATTATACGAAATAAAACTAAGATAAATTGAGATGCAACTCACATTAGAGTGAAAATAGATTATATAATAAACCTTTAGTCAAGGATAGTTAATTTCAGACGTTCAATTGTTAAACACGTAACGGCTAGAATGGACATTAGACTACATTACGTCACTATGCACTAAATGTGCTTAGACATTTCACTGTGAATGCCATGCACGCAGTGCGCACTCTCTCTTATTACATATATTTAAACCTTTATTTGCTAAACGTTGAATTTATCTATTTTTAGCTTAATAATTTGCACGTATATTTAAAAAATGAAAAAAGTGTTGATGAACAAGATGAGATCGTATGTGAAGATTTGCTGTTAGACCAATGCGTCGTCGACGATAAGTTGTAGACATTGAGTTTCGAGTAAATATCATAAACTTGATTCAGAACTAAGTATATCAATAGCCATATTGATATAGACCTATGTGGTCAAGATACACGTAACTTTAATGTGACAACTTTTGACTACCAATTATTGCATCAATATATAACAAAAAGTATAGAAAAAACAGTACAAAGACGGCCTGGCCTTATCAGTAAGTAAAAAATATTTTCTAGACCACCTATGAATTTGATCTCTTCAAGAATGTATAACCTGGTTAAGAGCTTATTATCTATCATACGACATAGTCATGCATATTTAATTTGAGACGTAGGTACAAGCTTTGCTTCAAAGTAATTGGCTTGACCCAATGAAAGGATTCCGGCCTGGTTTCATTTCTAATGCTACAGTATACAGTTAATTTAAAAATGGTAGCGTCCACGCCTCATACGATAAGGCATTTAAATTGACAGACCGACATTTAAAGTAATTTAACTGTTGAAGGAAGATAAAATCTTCTACAGGCCGTTTGGTTTTATTTTTTTTTCGTAACGATGTAGAATATTGTGCATCGTTCATATGAATAATTTAAATTAACCGTAATATTTCGAGTGCTATGAAAGTAGAAATACCATGGCGTTTTTTTTTCTAGAATAAGCACACTCTCAGAATTCAGTCGTTACATCTTGAATTATAAAAAATATATGGATTAACTTGCTAAAAGGTAATGATTAAATAGTCATAGACCACATATTTATTCAAAAATAGGGGAAAAATTTGATCGAGTTTGAGGTAAATGAAAATTTTGAGATATCAAACTCAAACTCACTCATTCGAAATACTTAAGTAATTTTTATATTATAGAACGTAAATACTGATATTCTGTTTCTTATTTCAGCGTTCCATCGTAATGTTCCTGCTAGGAATTTCTCTGAACACAATATATGGATCCAACATGCTGAGTCATTTAAGAATATTCGGAGTTCTCCAGCGGCTTGCAGTCGCATATCTGATTTCAGCAGGGTTTTATGCTCTGACTGCTCCTAAATATTACACACCTCCTCGAGTAAGTATAAATAATAAATAAATAAATAAATAAATATTCTCAGGACATTTATACACAACGCCATCTAGTTCCAAGCTTAAGCATAACCTTGTGTTATGGCAACAAGATAACGGATTAAATTACATATACATACTTTTCTTTTGTAAATACATACATACAATACATAGCAACTACCAGATGCTAGAAAAATACAAATGTAAATTACAAATATATTTTTCCGGTGTGGGGATCTAACCCACAACCCTTCGCGCAGAAAGCAGTTGTGCTACCACTGCGCTAAGCGGTCGTCAGTATGTTTATGTAAACTTATTTTAGAGACATCAAATTAAGATTGTGTTATTACACTTCAAACTGCAAGGTCGCGTGGTAGTTGATTGTAAAAAAAAATAATAAGATAAGAACGTTGGACATGGAACAGTAATAGGCGTGAACCTTTTGAAGAAGCAGCATTAAGTTTTAATCATATTACAAAAAGAAATAAGGCAAATTTGGTGGCACAACTTCTGAAGTAAATTTAGCAATTGCTTCATCAAAAGCGTATAGCCCGCTTTTTGGGATCACAACGCTCTTTCTTTGAAGGATCCATGCCGTATTTGCCTCAACTTTAAGATTCCTTAGAAGTCGGCAACACCCTCGTGATAAATCGACTACTAATGGGCAGTGCTGATCAATATTATGCGCCTGCTCGTTTGCCCCCTGTTATACTTAAAAAGAACAATACCAGATATAGTACGCGTCATTTATGTTTAGCGCTGGACGAGAACAGCTGCGCATCGGTAGAATCGCGCTCGTAATTGACGTATTGGTGCGAGAAAGACAACACGACTGGGACAACCAATTAACGCTCGCGCACCCGACGATCACGCGCCCCGCGCGCCGCGCCGTTACCTCGATACCTTATTTTTGACTTCTGCGCAGGTTTCGTTCAGCGCAAAAGATTCGTGACGCGTACTATACATGAATATGTTTTCTCTACCAGGGAGCTTGCGGACAGGCGCTCAAGGATGTGCTCTCGTGCGCCTGGTGTTGGGTCCTCGTGGCTGTGCTAGTAGCGCTGCATACAGCCATCACCTTCATTGTACACGACCCTGATTGCCCTGCGTATGTATTATTATTATGTGATAATATGTTGTCCGATAGCCTAGCAATAATAACTAACTTCGAGAGTGTGAAATAGCATGTTTATTGAAGTATCCACTCATAGTGAAGTCGCTCTCTTGGCTTCATTTATAAATTAGGTCGGAGAGTTACTTTTTTTTCATTACTATAGCACTAAGCCTTTAATAGTACATGAGATGTAATGAGGTTTTCATTCCTAAAACTCTTATGTTTTTGTTCCTCATAGTTTGTTATAGTGGCAGCTGTTTTTTGCAGGGGATATATGGGTCCAGGTGGAAAGCACGACGAATGGGCGGCGTCGTCCTGTAGCGGCGGCGCGGCCGGCTTCATAGACCGCCTGTTGCTGGGGGAATCGCATTTGTACGCTCATCGCTCATTGTATGGAGGACCTGCTTTTGACCCGGAAGGGCTATTGGGTAAGTTATTTTATTTACCTAAGTATCGGTAACTATTTATTTTGTTTTGTATATTTATTTTATTTTGTAAAGTTTCAAACCTCTTCAAAACACCACTGAATTTATTTTTAAATGTCAAACCAAAATTTTATTACTAATACCTTTACGACAAGTTTCCTTACACCATTATCAGTAGTGATGACGAGTGAGTACGTGTTATGATTCTTAAATATAATCTAGTTAAATTAAACACTTTTGTAACAAATAGAATGACGACGGAACCGCAAAAACATTACCGAATTATGCTGAAGCTAATTGGAACGTGAACTTTGAGTGTTCGATTTTGCGAAGCGATGCTGTAGTTGGAACATGCGCTTTAGTGCTATTATTTGAAAACTGGGATAGATAGGTTTAAAGATGACGTGTTTGTCGCAGGTTGCCTGACGTCGGCGGTGCAGGCGCTGCTGGGCGTGCAGGCGGGCGCCACGGTGCTGCTGCAGCGCTCGCACAAGGCGCGCGCGTCGCGCTGGCTGGCCTGGGCGCTCGTGTTCGCGCTGGCCGCCGCGCTGCTGGCCGGCTTCTCGCGCGACCACGGCGTCGTGCCCATCAACAAGAATCTGTGGTGAGTATACGTTGTCTCATTACTGGTGAACGCCGCTCGACGGGCAGTCAAAAAGCGAAATTCGTTTGATTGAGAATTTTTTGTTTTAGGTATTTTTTATATGAAGTTTATGTGTATCATTTTATCAACCTAGTAATATCTGCGAAAAAAATATTAAAAAAACATGCAATAAGTAAACTAGGAAAAAAAATTTATTATATCACAAAACTAAACCAGATTAAAACGGTTCTTTATACGAAAAAAAACATTTTAGGACGTTTTACTGATAAAATGAATCTTTCACCAGGTCAATATCCTTCGTGCTAGCCACGTCAGCAGTATCCCTGGCTATCCTGAGCATCTGCTATACATTCACGGACGCGTGGCGCGTGTGGGCGGGCGGCCCGTTCCGCGCGCCCGGCCTCAACGCCATCGCCCTGTACGTGGGGCACTCGGTGTGCGCGCACATGTTCCCCTTCCACTGGACCGTGCCCGGCATGAGGACGCACGCTGTCCGCTTAGCTGAAGCGGTCTGGGGCACCGCTCTGTGGGTGATAATAGCTCATATTATGGCTAAGAAAAAGGTCTTTATTACGTTGTAGGAAAAAGAAAAATGAAAACTTAGTTGTGAAGCAAACTTCTAAAATATCAACTACAAACTTGGTAGGAATCTAAATATTATACCTTAATTTTGAAGAATGTAAATAAGAGGTTAGAAATTTTTTTCTGAGTAAATGGAAATTTTAATACAGATATATTAAAGGTACTAATATGATGTTGTTTGATGAACTACGAATTAGACTGGTCTTTCTTTGTCTAAAGTCTTTTGTAAGGTACGTACTAAAATGAGATTATTAATTAAAATAAATGGTGTCAACCGTTATATGTATTAAGTTATGAAAGCAAATAACGAAACGAAAATTTCGAAATTCCTATCCGACTGTAGGATTAAGAATTATTTCTGTGTATAACAGGGTGATAATGTATTAAATTAAATATAAAAAAGAACCTTTTTGGTGCTTGATAACGAAATATATTTGCGCTATGTAAGTCAAAAAGTAAACTATCTAAGTAGTAGGTAACAATTTATTAATTATTTTAATAACTTTACTACCTAATTTCTTAAGTCCTCAATTAAATTTAAAAATTGTATTTAGAAATCCAATTGTTATTGTATCGAAGAGTGATTATTTCGGTAAAAATAATAAAATTAATTTCTTATTAATTATAAAAAATTTTAAGTTGTATGCAATATTTTAATTGTTAATTTTTATATACAAAATTTTTTATATTGTTAATTATACACAAATGGTTATAAAACACAAAATACTTTGTTTATATTATATTATTATAAATTATGTATAATAGAATTACATTCGTAATATTAAGACTGAAATTTATACGAAGAAAACAATAATATAGTGGTTTAATTAGTTAAACCTAGTTCTAGTCCCAATTGGAGATACTGTTTGCATGGGTTTTTGTAGAAAACTTTTGTAAGCTTGGAAAATAAAGAATAAATAATATAAATTAATGTGGTATTTTATTTCTACAATTTTTCATTAAAATATTTAAAGTAAATGAAACTAAGCGTGTATTATATATGCAAAAGGGAAGATAGTGTCAATTTTAAAAGGTCAGTCTTCCTGAAAAAAAACGTGCTTGAAATATTTTACTGTTCTCGTCATGTAGAAATTCAGATTAATTGGTTAAGTTATCTTTACGTATCTTTGGATGTTTGAACCCATCTAGTATCTAATATAAGGGAGTGTGTGAAATATAAGGAGAGAGGAATAAAACAATCGATTACGATATCCGACGCTTTATTAGCTCAAGGGTGACAGTAATCCGCAATGTCATTGAAAAATAATAATAAACAAACGATTTAACAAATCATGACTCAAGGTAACAGAATAGTTTTAACAAATAAAACCATTATTATAATTACACCTCAATGTATAACAATATGACAACTGTATGTCCGTTGCACTTGCACTGTGGTAGTACGACCCATCCGAGACTAATAACAAATTCAATATAAGTCTTTAACATTCATAAACTTCATATCCTAAAGTGTAACTGATTAATTAAATAATCTCGAATGGGTCAAACCGGTCACCCGTGTGGTGTTCCATAGTTCATAGTTCATAGTTCATACTAACAAGTATGCTGGTTTGGCATTTTACACATTATATTACTTAATATACGGACCGCCCGCGACAGCCCGCATCCTTCAATCATAAATATCGACTATTTAAAATTCATAAAAACCGTTCAAATCACTTTGCCGCCAACGGTAAATGCCATTTTAGGAATTAAATATTTTACCTACATGTTAAATACTTTATATGTATTTAAGCTTGCAGAGGATACCTCTGTTCGCGTTTCTATTCTAAATATCGGTACTTATTTGTATTGGTAGTGAGAACATTAAGGCAGGCACGCTCGCTGATCCATACATTTGATTCGCCCTTACGATACATTTTATTTAAACATATATATGTATATCTAAAACGTACAGCGACAGACACGTAAAACTGTGTTTATACACACATATATTTCTAAAATTTAATTAGAAAAAATCTCTTAAAATATATCTCAATAAATTCTTTTAAAATAATCCCCGCGACGGGATTTTATACTATAAAATTGTTTTAGCGCGTTATAAATATAATATTTACTTATACACTTAATAGGAAGAACTTCTAATAATGTAAAAGAGAACAATATGGTAATTGCACAAATTGTAAATATCAATATGCCGATTTAAAAAGTTAATATAAATGAAAATTATTTGATTATGCTCGATATTATGTGATACGTTTATAAAATCGTTTTGTACGGAGATGATAGTTGTTAAATATATTATTATATTACTAAGTACTTGAGCTCACTTTAAGTCACTCGTTGTGAAGAATGGAATGTTTAATTAATTATACAGAATGTTAGTCAATAGCCACTGTTGCGTCTGAATGCTTGCGTTGTTGCATACTGGCAAGACCGTTACGAAAACTACGAGAGGTTTCATTTACTTTAACAATTAGCAGCACAGAAGCAGAATTATTGAAATCTAGTTAGTAGAAATGTATTAGTTAATGGTTATAACTGAACTGTTATAGTGGAAGCGACGCGTTTCCGTCGAAGGCATGCCATATTTGTACTTGCTTCGCAGAGCGCAGAGCACACACGAAGGCTCCTAAAGGATCTACTGTTTACACGAGAGACTAGACATAACCGAAAACATTTCCATACAAATCTGTCTTCATATAGGTCCGTTAGTAAATACACCTAAAGTTATCTTAAATACGCGTTTAAATCTCTAGGACGATACACATTTCGCTATAAATGCAAATTCATGGAATTCAATGTTATCCGGTAAGGCGTATAGACCTTACCTTTGTATTATGCTAATAAATTTTTCGATAACTCCCACCTTACCGCATTAAACTACGAAGTAGTACCACAAATAAATATTTACCGTAGACAGTCGTACCGAATTACAAATATACCGCAATATTACAAACTCGTGGTAACACTTATAAAATTTTCATTTGGATGTTTTCTATATACATTCGGTATATAATAATATGAATACTCTAATATATTAATAATTTATATTTCATTTCTAGCATATAATTTTGCGTTAAATAACAAATATAAATATTTAGGCCAATTTCTTATGGATTCTATGTTGAAGGTTATAGCGAACAGACATCGGCGCGTGCGCACACGCACACACGCACGCACACGCACAAGCGCGCACGCACACGCGCGCTCTGGGTAACAATAAAACCCTTAACCTAATTGCACATTGAATATACGAACAAAAGACTTACGATTAATCTCCCATCCGACACTAATATATTACGAGATTTCAAACAACACACGTATACATCCGTCTAGAGCCCAGCACGTTCCCTGTGTTCACTCGTCGATCCGTTCATATAAATATCTATCGTGGCACCATACCCCATACAGATGCAGGTATACTCGGCACAATAACAAGCACCACACAATACCTAATTCCTAAACATAAAGTGAGCAACCATTCAAACTCTAACAGTCCGTACCTTTGGATACCTACATAACGTTTGATAAAATGTAAATTACATCCAAAATATACATCCTTAAAATATACATTCAGTTAAGGGACAGTATCGTTGTCAAATATTATACAAAAAATAAGCGAACTGTGAGAATTAAACACCGTTACTATTTTTCTCACAGCCATAGATTATATCTGATTTATATGACCACGTGGTTGTTAGAGCTGGCAATAATACTGTTACCATTATGTGTTGTGTACGTTGGGAAGCGAATTCATAGAGCGAGAAATTCAATGTATAAAAATTGTCACATAGAAACAAGTTTTACAGAAAAATTTTAAAATACTCCAGCACATAGTGTCCACTTTTGTAAAAAGGTGTCAAGTGCAGTAAGAGCCAAGTACATGCACAGATAAGGTATAAAAATAGATCAAGTAGGTTCGCTTCCCGATGTAATGCGAGATAAAAATTCAAAATTATTTTGCCGTTATCAACCGCGACATGATGTGACGTCAATTGATGAATTTTGTATTGAAGTGGTATATAGAACGCAGATTCAATAATTCCCTGTGATGACGTCACTGCTAGGCGCTCTATGACGTCACTTGCGAGCTCCCCTCGTGACCAGCGCCTGCAGAGCGGCCAACTGACTCATAAGATTCGCATTCTTCTGCTCTAAAGTTTCAACCTTTTTCCTATAATCTGAGTTCTCTGATAATAATATTTCTACCTTCCTTTCTAATTGGTCCATGTACTCCTTTTTCTTGCGTCTACTTTCTTGTGCTGATATCTGAAAGAATAATTGATAAGTCTTTATTTACCTACCGGATGGTAAAAAAAAATAGTTATTTAATTAATTTCTTTTAAATTCCCAAGGCCATATAAATTAAAAATCACGTAATCACTATAAAGTTCTGACATGCTTCCTAAAGACCTAAGAAGACGTACCTTATTTTTAATTTTCCTCCTAATCTTCTTGAGAGATTTCTCCTCAGCTTTAGTGAGCGGCAGGCGCGTGGGCACGGGGTAGCCCTCCGCCAGCAGCGTGCGCTTCTCCTCCTCCGTCAGGACCAGCGTGCCCGTCGAGCCTTTCTGCAATTACATATTATAAGTCAGACAAATTACGAATACATACACTTGATATAGTGACCAGTTTGATTATTCGCATTTTAAATTATACTGGCTTACTGGGTAAGGTTTATATTTTTGCAATGATACCTGATGACTATACATGTATATAGTAATGAAATGAAGATGTTTCACTTTAGATTGACAATTAAGGGTATTGATCTTATTTGGGGGTTGCAGCACATCTGACTGTCGACAGGACACCTTATCCAAGACCTATAAAATTATTGTTACTAACCTACTAATACTAAGTAATCTTAGTGTTATATCCATAAGGTAAGGTTGAATTCATCCGCTTCTGCTTTTAGATGGTTTACTATCAAACGAATTCACTAGCAGAGACCGTCATATCATACAGTTTGCCGTCAAGAAGTTTTTTTTTTATTATTATACCAGTAATCCGCGTCTTTTTTCTCTATTTATCTTTCATACTAGTTCTCGTTTTTTTTTAAAGTTTGAAATGTCAAAATATTTGTAAAGCCGTCAAGAGGTGACGTACCGGCTGACTGCTAATGAGCGGCGTGTTGATGGGTTGCCGCGAGTGGTGCGACACGTAGAGGTGGGAGCGGCGCGCGGGCGCGGCGGGCGCGGCCGGCGGCGCGGGCTCGTGCGCGGGGGAGAGCGCGCCCTCGCTGTCCGACGACGACAGCGACGACGGCGGCGTCGGCGGCAGGTTGAACCCTGCGTGAACCAACACAATACTTTATAGTCTTTTTTTATTTAAATTTTTTATACTCTGTGTCTGAGATTAGCGTGCACAAACAAACAAACAAATAGACAAAAATTCCAAAAATCATTGTTTTGGGTTCTAATGCGTTAATAAAGGTCTCCTGTAATATTTTTTTTCATGTATCTTCCATGTACAGACAGGGACTCGTTACGATTTTATTATATGTATATACCTTACGTTCTTATAATTTATATTAAATCTGTCACATTGTGTTATTTCTTTTATTTGAAGCCTTTGCAACCTTTTTAAAGAACGCCAGCAGGTCGGGACTTTATAGCTTCTACTACACTCCCTTTATAAGAAACAGAAGTACTAGTTTAGATACAGTATCCCCAAATTTTAGATGGCGCTCCTGTTGCTTTTATTGATTCACACTGTTTTTATAGATTTTTTTAAGATTAATTAATTCATTGAGATAGTGTTTGACCATCGTTATAATATTAATTGTATTGTGTTTGCAATTGAGGTGTAATTATTACTGCACGTAAGATATCTTGAAAGAAGTACATGCACTCATAACAAGGTAGCTCAAAAATGCTTACCACGAATATATCACAATGTTAATTGAGATTGATTTGCATAGGTACATACCTGAAGATGTGACTTTGATGGACAGTTTGTTGTTATTTAAGGAGTTGGCGATGCGCGGCGCGGCGCTCAGCAGGAGCTGTGGCACCCCGGCCGCCCCTACTTTCTGTAGGACCGCTTGTGGCATGTGAATTGTACCAGTCTGAAACCATACGAGAACCATTTTAATGATTAATTGAAGACTTCTGATCACCTCGAGAGACAAATCCTGATACTAGATGAGTTTATAGTTCTTGGCCTTCATATTTTTATTTTTAAATTAAATAGAATAGATCAGATTCTAAAATTAAGTATGAATTAAATGCGATTAAAAGAAAGCCAAAGTTTAACTTAAAAAGAATGTACAAAATGTACAGCTGCTAAATGGAATTTTTCTGAACTTAATACGGAAAGTCAATAAGGTTGGAAAATTCCAAAGGTCGTTGGAGTAAAATTAGCATAAAGTAAACCTTTCACACTTCTATTATAGGGCTCAATTAGTACCTAGCTAACGTTTTGTTTCTTTTTTCAACGCTAATAACTTTTTAAATTATCGTTGAACTCTTTGCATGTATATTAATTTTTTACCAACATTAGCGGTGTATTTACATATTCATACAGTTGTATAAAACAGTTATAAAATTGGTAAATTTCTCGTGGGAGCTAACTAGCGGTCGGGTAATTACTTATGTACGCATTCACCACGCTTGCCAACAAAAATCCACGCAATTTAAAGAGTCAGGTTTTAGAGAAAGTTCCAAAGTGCTAGTACGAACTCGGATGACCTCCTGTATTTTGTCGAATCATTCGCTGCCGGGATTCAGTCACGATGGTAATTCACGTGTCTGTTAGCTGTAGCCGTGGCTTGAAGCCTCATCACGTTTATATTGCAATCGTCGTTTATTTATAAACGCGTTCGTTCGACGGGCTACAGAATAATACAGGCTGACAATATGTTTTAATGTAAATTGAATATATCGATGCTGTATTAAGCATGTCTTTTAGACTGACTAAATATAACGGTAAATTCATTTGTTAAAAAACGTCTGAAATTTTATATTCAAGTCTTGTGTAGATTTATTCTCTATTGTATAATTAAATAACTGTGTTAATGGTCTTGTTAAGACGTAGAGCAACTACACAACTAAACTGTTAGCGGGTATTATACTGAAATACAGCTAGAATCTTAGCGACTTTGCGTTGCATCTGTTAAAAGACCTGTCAGAAGATTCCATTGCCATTTTGATTTGAGTATTGAGCCAAGATTAGGCAAGACATATTGAGTTGAGTATTGAGCCAAAATTAGACAAGCCATTTTTAAGTTGAGTATTGAGCCAAGATTAGGCAAGCCATATTGAGTTAAATATTGAGTCAGGATTAGACAAGTTATATTGAGTTAAATATAGAGCCAAGATTAGACAAGCCATATTGCGTTAAATATTGAGTCAAGATTAGACGAGACATATTGAGTTGAATATTGAGCCAAGATTAGGCAAGCCATATAGAGTTAAATATTGAGTCAGGATTGGACAAGGTATAATGAGTTAAATATTGAGCCAAGATTAGGCAAGCCATATTGAGTTGAATATTGAGTGATGAGACAAGCTATAGTATTCTATACTAACCGTATGATCTATAACGTAGTCAACATGTGTGACGGGAGTGCCGGGCGTGGGCGAGGGCGGGCAGGAGGACGCAGGCGACTCTGGTTCTGATTTGGGTTCAGCCTTCACTTCTGGTATTGGAGACCCGCTCGACCGCCGCCGGCTGCGCCATGCGCTGGCTGGTATAGCGGGGTAGCACTCGTCTTCCATATCTGAAATAATACATTACACATTAATAATAGTCATTGCTATTTGAAGACTTGAACATAGCGCCAACTAGTGCCACGTTAAGCAGAGCTTGTGTTATGGCAACTAGATAACGGATACATTACATAAACATACTTTTTATTTTTAAATAAATACATTCTCGTATAATTAAATATTACTACCTAGACCCTAGAACATTAATAACTTGATTACATTGTAATGAAAGTCAGAAGTAGGTTCAATACAAATATACTTAATGTCTTGTAGAAAACCTGGGTGGCAACAGTCGCTCTCTCAAGCGAGCTGGCTAGCTAGGAGCAAAGAAGACCGAAAATTTTAAATGCAATGTCATATACTATAATAGAATTTAATCATCAGCTGATATAGATAATAGTCCTTCATTGCAAATTCCAAGAGGATTAGAATAATAGCTTACGTATTTGCTTACGTTTCATACGGAGCCCGTTCCTAAATTTATTATTTTGAACATATAAATATACGTCAAAACACGAACTATAATTGAAGTATGTAGTATTAGCCAACACCTAATAAAACAAGTGTCTGCGTTGTTTCCTTCATGTAATGGCTAACGTGACGCAGTGGTGTAGAACATTGAGAATCACAGTAATTCGCCTCGCTGTGCGTGTCTTCTCGATTTCCATACACTGTATCTTAATTGAAATATCATCTTATGCGTGCGATATACATTGAAGAATTTATTATTAACATCTATTAAGCGCTTTCAAGAATTATTTTATATATCGAGAATATATCAGATTTGGTTTAGTTTTAAAGAGTTTAGTCTCTAGACCTATATCGACATATATGTAACTGAACTCATATTAAATATTTAAAGATACAATAAGAAACTGCTCTTTAAATTATTCTTTATTTGAAATCGCACAACTTTTATATTTGGAATAACGAGGAAATACCAATCAATTCGCTAGACATTTGAAACTAGAAACTATCCGGCTAGTCTTGTATAAGCCATAGAATAAAAATACCTAGAACCGCAGTTCGTCCACTTACATGGATCGTCGCTGCAGTGTCAAAATTCGTATGTTTTCGTAGATTTAAATTTTTCCACATTTATATTGTAAACTAGCTGTGACCGCGACTTCGCCCGCGTAGAAAAGTGACTTTGATTTCAGCAATGCCTAACCCGCGCCCACAGTTCAGCAATTCAACGTGAATCTTTAAATTGCTATAACTTTTTTATTTATTAACTGATTGACATAAATTAAACACTAAATGTTAAGAGAAGCTTACCACAATATATCATTGAAAACCCCATCTAGATAGGATAAGCCGTTTCTGAGATAAGCGTGCACAAACAGACAAACAGACAAAAATTCAAATAATCATTGTTTTGGGTTCTATTGCGTTAATAAAGGTCTCCTATAATATTTTTTACCATACATCTTCCATGTACAGACAGCGACTCGTTACGTTTTTATATGTATAGATGTATAGATTTCTTTCAGCCACATTATCGTAGGCTTGTGTCATCGAGTGTAAGAACGTGCTGGTAACACCTACATATATACAGTTTTGGATTCACTTACGGCGGACCGATTATTAAGAGACCTTCAGTCTATGCGTCTATACGTCTATGGTAGAAGCTATGTAACGATAATTAGATAGCCAGCTTGTTCCGGCGTTGCGTCAGAATCATAAACAGGAGCATATGATTAAGTCATTAGCTTGCTACTTCAGGAATTGTCTGTTATATGCTAATCGCCAATTACTGGACGATCACGTTTACGAAAGAATTTGATTGTGATTCCATATTTGAATTTGAATTTTGACGTTTTGTTTGCTCTTTAAATTAGAACACAAGCAAACTTTTTGGTATAGTTGGTACTTAGGTGCATCTATATTTCGAGAAGATTTAACATGAAAAACAAATATATGAGTTAGATTTTACATAGAAAAATGATGTATTCGTGAACGTAGTATAAAATGTTTCTACTCTAAGATTGTTCAAGATTACATTTAAAATCTGTTTGATATGTATTAAGGTCTACAAAGTTTGAAATGTCAATTTTGCTGAGAAAGTTTGTTGGTGATGCGTCAACATGATAAATATTTATGGCACGTGTGTTTATAGTTTAAGTAGCTAGGAAGCAATATAAATTTTCTCGAGCTACACAGAGTAAAGGAGACTAGGGGGTTTATTGCGGAAGCATGTTTTATACTCCAAAGTTAACAATATACGAGCATAATTAGCTCAAAATATCACCAAAATAGTTTTGGTAGTACATAATGTTTTGTATAACTTCCTCGTCTTACATGTTTTTAGTATAAAATTCTACTTTTTCGATAAACATATTTTATAAATGCTTTCTTTCAGACAAATTTGTTTTTTGGCACAGAACATTTAAAACTTTGAGAAGGAAAAATGCAAAAAATGCCACTTTAAAAATATCTTAATTTGCACTAGATGCTACAACACAAACAATTTTAATTATTTTAAACGATCAAAAACCCTTAATAAAACGCAACAGGCAAGTCATAGTTACCGTCTACGACAAATGACAACACAGTACAACAAAGACATTTGAACCGATGGCCATTAATTTTGATTTTTAGTATTAACATTCATTACAGCGTCGTTGATATTCTATAGATGGGCTCCTGGAAGTCTGGGTCAATGCTCTGAGAGTGTCAAATTATAATTACTTACTAGCGACCCGCTCCGGCTTCGCGCGCATGTATTATGCATGGACTTATATCAAGCTTCTTTTTAAATCACTCACTATGAAAGAAACTAACCATACTTAGGGACAAACAGAGAAAAACGATTTTGTTTAACGCTATGATGATATACAAAATGTTTTCGAAATAGAAAGATGGTAACCCAGAACGCCGGATTTTAGCTACTTAGTGGTATCACACATGCTATCATACCTAAGCATTTGTCTGCCAGCATTTCCTCACGAAAAACGTAATATTTACGATAATTAAGAATAACACAGTGCAATCAAGTCTTACGAGATACTTCTTACGAAGAGCTTGTGTTGTGGCAGAGACTACATTTCTTTTTTAAATACATACATATAATACATAGAAAAATATAACCTACGCCACAAAAGGCAGTATTGCTATCACGTCAACAAGCAGTCGTCAAATGTGTACTTATTATGTGTAAAATAAGAGATTAAAAACAAAAATATATCAAACGCAGTATAAATAAATAAACATTATAGCTACCAGGACCGCCTTAATGTATCTCTATTAAAGGCGAATATGGGTTAATCAATGGATTACTACCAATTTGTCTACAATTAGCAATCAATTAGAGATACAAAGTGTTAACGAAGCCAATATACCGTACAACATAGATCTTGCTAATTGCGATTGCATCGATATTTTATACGAAACAGAATATAAGAAGGCAATCAATAAGCAATGCAATAAAATTTGCATTGATAATCGTCTACACTCAACTGCAATTTGAATTTCGGCAAACAAATTCCTTAACGAGTTAAACGTGTTTAAAAATCTATCCGTGACTTTTAACTACGTGTCTGACATTTAATAAGACGGTGATTGTGTACAAGCAAATGTATGCCGTATTACAGGTGACGTAACGTCACAATTGTGTGCTCAAGATTTAATTGATTACACCGATGTTTGACTGTACTGTCCTTTCACCGAAATGGAGGTAATTTATTCGGTCCGGTCTCGGTCAAAGAATGAAACATAACGGTAGGTGCTAGATAAAAAATCAATTAATGAATACTGATTATAACTGACTTGAATAATAATTAAATTTTGTTAAGTGGTAATTGAGCTACAATTAGATAAGAAATATTTGTCTTAAAAAACTTGTAGGTACTCAACCATACATCTCTTTATATGTATCTTGATTTCAAACATTGCATAGATATAATATGTTCAAAATTATTAATCTTTTATGATTAACGTATCTAGTAGACTAAACAAGTCTGCAGAAGACAACAAAGATAGAAAAACTGTGTTTCTTTGAAAATTAAATAATTGAATCTCGTCTGTGTGAAATTCGTAATATTTTACTTTCAATAGAAATAATGTAAACAGTGGGAGCAGCGAAACGTGAAGAAATTTCCACAAGATTTCATCTTAAGCTTACGGCTAGCAAAAGCGTAACAAATTCGAACCGACATCAATCGTTTTTATCTGTTGAATTATAATATACAAAAAGCGAAGTTCTTTGAACTTGTATAAGAGAAATTGAATACCGTTTATTAGTTGCAATGAAATTATTTATTACTTTCTTGCACGTGATGCATTTTCATCGCAGTTAAAATATATTGGGTACCTTTTAAAACTATAAAAGCAACTAATATATACTTTTTAAAAGTAATTATAAAAGCATAAATGTTAATGTGTTTTTAAATTCTCAGCGTTTTTTTCTTATGGTCACTGCTCTTAACGAATACATATTTTTTAATAAAACAGTTACTTAAGTAGTTATGTACCGTTTAAAACTTATTACACATTTTATAATCTATTTTATATGTAGCTCGCTAAAAGAAACTTTTATATATAATGAAATTTAAGTAAAAAAAGCTCTCTACCTATCGTTGAATATTGGTAGAAAATTTATGGTTTTCTGATTATATAAATAAATGGTTAATACAAATTACTGTCATTAATTACTTCATAAAATGGACATTTCAATTAATAATGTCGTCACGTAAAGATTTATTATGAGCCATTACAAGTTGTTTTTATACTATATAGTATATACACATTTATAGTTTACTTTAAACTATGAAACAGGTAGGATTTATATTTTAAAAATAAATAAGCTTCGTACTAAAGTCTAAAATTTAAAACCCATCTAAGTGTGAAATAATTATTCTCAATTATTTTGAGACTATTTTAAATCGATTGGCTGGTATTACACATTCATAACGATATTATTTCGTTCAGCTATTACTAATACAAACTTAAATACATATTTATAAAACTTTAACTAACACTAAGCATATTTTTAACTCAAGTTAAGTTTAAAAAATGTTCAAATTTGTATTAACTATTAACTTCGGTTGTCAAAGCTACGGTTATATAAATATATGTTAGTGATAAGTAATGACGTCACTCATTGAAAACGATAACTCTATCTGCGTATGGGATAACTAGACACGTGCTGATATCGGTTTTAGTATTACAAATAGTAAATAGCATTTATATTGATGGATTTTTAACCGACCTCAAAAAAGGAGGACCTTTCTCAATTTCAAAAAAAGAGCTTGTAACATAATGAGAAACCTCCAAATCAAAAAAAAAATACTCGTACGTAGGTATATTTAATTTCCTAGATTTCTCATTAAATATATTTAATTGAGAGTCGAAATAGGTTTATATACTTCAATAATATATTTTTGTTTCCTTAATGTTGTTGTTAATACATTCTTATATTGAATAAAAATAAGTACCGGGTTATTTTCGTAAACAGTTCTTGTTATTGTATTTATAAATAGAAAAAAATATAGGAATTCGCGGAGCGTGTGTTCAAAATGTTTATTATATTTTGCCGATTATACAATGGATTTCCAAGATCGTGAACCGGTATCGAATCCGGGATTTCTATGACTCATAGTACTTGTAAGGACGAAATATTACTTAGCATATAATTGACCGCAAATCACGAACAAAATGTATAGTATTGTTTGAAAAATATAGCTACAAACTTCTACTTACATTATCATAGAGAAAACATTAAACGTCAGTAAAGAATCGATACAAATTTCGTATCTTTGATGATTTAATAGAATAAAAATGGAGTATCATGTTGTCATATAAATTATCTCCAAACATATCATCAGTTTTAGAATTAAAACGTACACAAGGCATAAAACACTATTATCTTAAGATAACAATAAAAATGTATAAAATATGATATGTATTAAAAAGTAATTTGTCTAATCAAAATGATTCATGTTGTTGAACTCGGAGAATTTAACTCAAGGATAGTCAACAAAGGTGACATTTATCCGCAAATAGTTGGATGACTCACTTAAGAATTGAGAGGGTATAACAATGAAATAACTTATTTACAAATCTTTGTAATGTTTTAAATGTGAGGTTTTGGAATGAATGTATGTATGTATATTGTATACTCCTATTGGTATGGAAGATTGTTATAGTACGAGTAATTTATGTTTAGCGATTGACGAGAATAGCTGCGCATCGGTAGAATCGCGCTCGTAATTGACGTATTGGTGCGAAAAAGACAACACGACTGGGACAACCAATCAACGCTCGCGCACCCGACAATCACGCGCCCCGCGCGCCACGCCGCTATCTCGAATCTCGATACCTTATTTTTGACTTTTGCGCAGGTTTCGTTCAGCGCTAAAGATTCGTGATGCGTACTATACTCTTTAGAAGAAAAGACATATGAATGGAGTCGGCTGAAGTAAATGGAAGTTTTTATCCCGGATGCAGGCAAAATACCTGGATATAAAGTCGTATAGCTAGTAATTTTTATATAGAACAATTCAATTACTATGTACGTTTATACTTCGCTTATCATTCTATTGTATATTTAAGGATCGAGATAGCAGTATTGATTGGATGCTTAATTCAATACAGCCAGTATTTTCTTTTTCGTTTCCACTATTTTCATACTAAAAGTTATTGAAAAACTTAGGCGGAATGGTATCGGTTTTTTTATATACCCATTAATAAGTGTATCCGTATAGATTTTTTATAGAGAAAGAGAAGTATATAAATACTATGATACTTTTTAGGTTATGTGAACTGTCAGAACCGTTTAGCTTAGCACGCTACAGATGCATAAATAATTAACTATCAATGAAAACGAAAGCTGAACTGTACTATTGTCTGTGGGTTCGCACGACAGTACTGAGTTCACAAACAGTATTGTTATAGAACCGAACATTATGACGGTTAAGTTTGATAAATTGTAATGCTGTATATAACTAGATATAAAATAAAGCTGATATTATACTGATATGAAAAATAAGACGAAATCGAATACTCCTTGTTTATATTTAATACTAATTAGTCATTATTATGGAAGAGGCTTTTTATTATTAAAAGGGCTAATAAGTAATTAAGATTATAAACCTGAGTGTATGTATATATTTGTATGCAAATATATTTTAAATATAAATCAAGCGAAAAATGTTCCGCACAACAGCAGCAGCACCCATACATACAAGTCAAAACGATATAAATGATAAATAGATATAATGAAGAGATATAATTTTGTCAGTTACGCGTGAATGCACCGGCAACCAATCACCTAAAGGT
>JADANM010005989.1:6718497-6747921 GCA_026213755.1 Eurema hecabe
CGACTTCTGAATCGTTTAGACAATAATCATATTGAGGTTTGAAGATATTTAAGTATAAACAGGCTTGATGTCGGCAAACAGTGTTGCCATATCCGGCAACAAGCCAGGCAAAATTTTTATTTAGGTTTTTAATTTACATATATAAATAATTGGTAATGATTGTAATTTTTTTGATTTAAATTGTCATAACACTATTTGCTGTACTTTTATTTCTAGTTTTAAGGTTTATTTCAGTATTGTACATAGTATATTGACAATAAAGCATTATTAATATTTTTATTATTATTAGTATTATAACCAAATAAGTCTCAAACTTTCCCCTTGTGTTCTATATATTATACTCACTCGTAGTAATATCATTATAACAATTATTATATTTGATAATAAACTGACTAACCACGATGCATGCCAAAAGTTCAGCCAAATGCATTTTATAGTTCTTGCGCGAAAGAACTACAAACTAATTTACCACTAGCTGACCCGTGCCCATTTCGTTGGGCAAATTGTTAATTATCCTATTCGGTTTTCTATATAGCCTATGACACTCAGCAATAATGTGGCTTTCTATTGGTGAAATAATTTTTTAATTCGGTACTGAACCGAATTATAAAATCCCGAGATCCCGAGATTACCCCTTACAGTTTAATAAACACACTTCACTTTTATATAATCTAAATATATATAATAATTCAAAGGTGACTGACTGACATAGTGATCTATCAACGCACAGCCCAAACCACTGGACGGATCGGGCTGAAATTTGCCATGCAGGTAGATGTTATGATGTAGGCATCCGCTAAGAAAGGATTTTGATCAATTCTACCCTCAAGGGGATAAAATAGGGGATAAAAGTTTGTATGAAAATCCACGCGGGCGGAGTCGGGGGCAACAGCTAGGTAGTATTAGTATAGATTAACTCCTATGTAGGTAATATTAGTAGGAATCGATGTGAATTATTTTCTTCAATAAACTACATAATTATCTCATTGAGCTAATGAGTACAATTACATAACTAGCAGAATTACTAAACAAAACTCGCTCGTGTTAGTTCTCAGTTCATTTACATTCTTGTTTCACGATTAGATATCATAGCACAAATATTATGGGTCACTCTAAATATATGATATTAATTAATGATACGCATGTTTACGACAATTTAATATATAATTATAATTTGTCTTCATTAACAATGTTGCATAGTTTATGGCAAGACATGATTAAACTATGACTATTTCGTAGTACTTAATTGTCGATGATTTTGATATACATTTTATGAAATCTCTTTCTTACCTTACTTAAAAATGAGAGCAAAACGTACAAATATAATTTAGAATATTGACATCAGTGTCTCAAATAAATATAATGCAACATAATTCCAAAACGCATTTAACTATAATTTAAAGGAGTTCTCTCCAAGGCTATATTTAAGTATGATGATAATATATATTATTATAATGTATTCAATGAAAGTTTATTAAGCGTTTCTACTTCAAATGCCCTTTACCGCCTCTAGTGAAAATGCTGAAATCTCTTGTGAAAGTTGAATTAATAAAGAGCATATTATGCTTGCTATGTGAAGTCACAGCTAGCAGCCATTTTTATTATATAATGTCAATACGATGCAATATGACATTTTCGATAGTCAGTGAAAAAATAATAATATTGTTATTTATTTTATTTCCTACAGTTTTTTATTACACTTCACTGCCGTTTTAGAAACTCCTAAAGTCTAAACTATAACCAAGAATAAAACAAATACTTTTTTCAATATCGTAATTATTAAGACATAAAAAAATAAAAAACGTAGCAGGAATTATGATTAAAGTTCTATAAAATTTTAAACTATAAAACAGTGTGTTAAATTAATAACGTCATACTATATTGTGATTGATATAACAGTTAGATGTAAAGTCCCGCTGGCGATAAACCAGATGTTTTCTCTGATAAGATTGTAGTCGCGTGGGAATAGAATTTACTACCTAGTCACTCATACGGTACAATAGAGTGATCTCAGCACGTTGAATGATAAAAGAGAATATTTGATAATACAGATATTGGCTATCGTAGAGTAAGGAAACGCTAGTAAAGTAGTGATAAATGTTTCAACGACTTATATAATATTTGTACGATAAGAAGTATACACTATTCTAGAGACAAATCTACAGGACATTCAGTAGTTTTTTTTTTGGTATAAAACAGCGCTATTTTATAAATTATACATTTTCATAAAAGAAACTCTTAACGTCTATGTTTTATAAAACAAGAATGAATTATGTCCGTCGATCTATTTATTACTCGACACCGGTTTTCTGATTTAAAACTCCCAATAAAACTCTTCTTTTTAAATATATATAATCTTTTTAAATAGCTCTGCTCTGAATTTATTGTCATTAGAAGGTATTCTAAAACAGCATCGTCCATTTTTTGTTACTGTCAGCAGTTTTGTTAATAAGCAAATTTTGTTGATATAAATAAAAAAAAACAGGCCAGTGTTTTGCAATTATAAAAACGCTTATCGCAGCATAGTAACAAACGCAAATAAATACTCGTATATTGCCGATACGAGTAAATATACTTGAGGCACGTTAAGTGCATAAATTGCAATTTTCTTTGCATTCAAGCTATTATCGATAATTGTTATATGCTTGAGTTGTTCTCTTCAATCATTTTTCACTTTTGCCAACAAAATTTAGGTTCGGATTGTGAAATTAAATTGCGGTCAAATTTATTACGTAATTGCTCGCTTGGAATTGTTTTTCGAATCTTAGGATCGGCAGGCGTCTTTTGTTTTTCGATTTTTGAAAATATTTATATAGCGTATAATATTTTGAAATTCCAATCAAAATGGCTAATATGTATACCAAACCATATTAAGCTAAGATTAAAATATTATATAGTCTAACAAAACCAGACGCAACACATATTGTCAAATCATTACTTTCTTACGAATATTGTAAACGAGAAAGTTTATGAGATATGGCTGGTACCTTGAATTGAGTATATAGAAAGAGTAAAACTGCAGGAAGCCGCTATAACATAATATAATAATAGCTATCTCAGTGTTAAAGGAAAATGTAGACATAATCTGCACTGCGTGCCCACAATGACTTGTCACAATATTTAAAGAAATGTTATGTCAGTTAGCAAACAAATAAAATGTCAAATATGTATATAAACCTTTACACGTTCCACAAACATGGTGTTAGTTTAGCATTAGAATTAGCATAGCCGGCCTATCCCGCATGTTCGGGGGTCAACGAACTGCTACTACGGTGTACATTTTACAGCGACTGGAATAATTGTCGAGCGATAATCGTGAGATTGCACTGTTTTTGTGGAACACTTAAAGATAACGGTACGCGGCTATCTTTTGAATTTATTTGGAGCGTTTACTGCAGTTGATGTTGGGAAATAGTTCATATTGGCACAACGCGGGCGGCGACGAGAAATTCTTGTAACAAGCTTTAATTTCGGCTTTTACGTAAACTGTTGTTGGCTCGGATTTTTTGTTCACTACATTATACAATGGTTAAACCTTCAGTTTTAAAATTTTCCTATGACTTGGCTGAAAAAAAAATCTATTCATACGAAATTAATTTACTAGTATCTATGTATAATATGAATGAACTATTTAATTTATTAAGGTCAATGTTCCTGTGTGCAGCATACAACACACAGTGTGCTAGTTAATAAGAGTGTAACTACCAATTTCTTGTAATAAAAACATTGATAACGTATTTTTTAGTATTCATTCAAACAAAGTTAAAATCAAGCCATAAAATGAGTATTAAGTTATCTGTGACCAAATAGTAGAATCATCATAAATTACATGAGAACCTTTAGTTATAATGTGTCGTGTTCACTTGTTCCGGTCTTAATTCATCTCTACCATAATTTTATGATTACTGGTTAGTATATTTATGTAACATTTCATTTTTATATTATTAAGTATGTATTGTGTGTAGTTTATCATAAAAAGTTTATTATATCTATAATTATATATTTATCTCATCCATTTCCGTACCTCTCAGGTTGCCTGGCAGAGATTGCTATTTAGCAATAAGGCCGCCTCTTGTACATTATATTGTGTAACTTTTTTACATGTACTTTTTTAATGTTTGATGTAATGTACAATAAAGTATTATAAATAAATAAATAAATAAATAAATATAATGATCAAGTGACCTTGACTTTACAAATATGTACACTGAACTTTAAACAAACCTTTATATGACGCTAGTGAATACCGAGCTATTATCGCCTTGTTGGTCAAATATTTTTATTTTTGATCATCTCTTACTCATAACTACGCTCTTTATTATACAACTAGCTGATGCCCGCGACTCCGTCCTCATGGACTTGACCTCGTGAACCATAACCCTTTTTTCCAGTTGAAAATTAGCCTATGTTACTCTCCATCTTTTCAACTTACTGTATGCCAAAAATCAGGTCGATTGATTGCTTAGCTACGGCGTGAAGGAAGGACAAACAAATAAACAAACACACTTTCACATTTATAATATTAGTATGGATTTTAGCATTATACGTAGTATTTCTATTCTAATTTCATAAAATCATATTGATATGAAATATTCAGAGTATTAATAATATATTTTAATTTATATTTAAGATTTGGAATTTTTTATTATGATAGAACCATCCGTTGGGCATTTTCAGAGTAATTTTTATTAGGCTAACTATCTATTTATTAATAACATAAACATACTTTTTATAGCCTATGTCACCTGCGCCTACTACGAATAACTAAAAAATACATACACACTGTATATATACAGACAAAGATAGAATTCCGAAAATCATTACCCTTCAATATTAGGATAACGAACATTCCAAAACATTATGTCACGATAACCTTAAATTTATATCCAAAAAGTAAGTTCTGAAATCCGAAGAACAGTATCTTAAAATCTTTTTTATATAAGTTAATGAGGCGGGAATCGACATCGGATGTTATTACACCGGTAAGGATGTCACGTGCTCGATTTAAATATTCGTGTATTAATTTAACAGTTACCTTCTTATAGTAGATATTGACAGTACCGGTTCCGATATAATCTGAAGCTTGTTCGTTTCATTTGTTCGAGAGTCGTATAGTTTTAGTTGTTACTTCCTATTGGTTTGTATATTAAAACGCTAGTATCTATTACTAGCGACCACCCCCGGTTTCGCTCGCATATATTATGAGTGTATTATACATATAAACCTTCCTCTTGAATCATTCTCTATATTAAATAAACCGCATAAACATCGGTTACGGACAGACAGTAGAAAACGACTTTGTTTTTTACTATGTAATGATGACAAGTCTATTATAGAAATAAAATACATACTTAATTTATATTAGTCTAAGAAGTCTTTATCTTTAAATACACAAGAAATATTAAGAAATTTACTTTGCAAATAAAATCTTTATAAATGTAATTAAATGTATATTTACTAAAGTATCATATTATATTACTTAGTAGATCGTAAAAACATTTTGTTAAGTCACTACTATGTAATTAGAACTCATATATTTATCTAACAGTGGTACAGATGTACACAAGATAAATAAAATCCTTTATATAAACTCTTAAGTTGTACGTAAAATATCTTTATTTAATTTCAATTTAATTTTTGCTGAACCCTCAATTTCTATAATGAAGACGTAACATCGCATTTCTCTCTGCACAGATCAGAACAAACAGATAAACATTTAAAAAGCTTCACCCAATTTTAATTAAATGAAAGACAGTAATTAAAATACGAGATTCCAAAGCATCAATCATCGTTAGTGCCAATTAATGTCAAGAGGTTGTAAAGCATTGATGACCGCAAAAACCGACCCTTGGTTTTATTGAAAATCATGTTTTAGTAAAACATTTTGTACTATTATTAATATTTGAAGGACGCCTACTTCTTCACAAGAGATCGAGGTTGTAGTATTCTATACATACTAGCTACATTTTTCAATCGAATTGGTAATCTGTTTTGCAAGCACGGTGTTAAGCAACTTTTAAATGCCAATCTTTGACGTGCATTCACAAAACTGAATGCTGCCAAATTTTAATTAATTTTGTTTCTTTAGCGATGCAGGTAGCTCAAACAGAAGCTTACTGGTGAAAAGAGCTCACTTTAATACGTAGATTTCCACGTATAATATATGTAGTACTTAGCTCCCGGTTTCGCCTGCGTTACCAATAACTCAATACTTAATTCGTGATTTCGTATGGCCTATAACACTTCTTATAAATGTAGATATCATAGAGGACAAAAAAGATCCGAAGTTCTATAGCTTCTTCTTCAATTGCAAAGCTTTTAGCTTAGTAAATTTTTCGATGAGAGTTGAATATAAAGAAAGTTGTATAGTAGTTACTTTTGAAGTAAATTTAAAATTACAAAAATTGTTTAATATATTAGAAATGTATATCGAAACTAAAGAATTACATATGTATTACGTATAATGATATTGTTGTAAAATGAAAAGTGAGCTACCGTGGCGTATCTATTGTAAAATAATTGTCGTCCTTCATGATAACTGTAGAGAGCGATTACTGTACTTAAATACATGAGCGTTTATCACAATTTTTCATGGAAGGCAAGCGTTGGAAATACATCATATTTTGTCACTAGTAAATTTAAATCCAAGTTTGAAAGGTATACTTTCAATATTTTTGTATGGTTGATATTGTTGATCTATATAACGAGATCAAGAGGCTGAAATTCTTTTAAATGGTCCGTTTAGCAGCTGTGTGTACTTCGATTGTAATCGTATTCCATATCGAAAAATGTCGATACCGGTCACCATCACGAGCGTCAGCATTACGCAAATCACCATAAGAGTAGGATGCACAAACCACGTGCGAACCCGAAATTGATCCCGCCAAATAATAATGTGTTTCTAATTCATATTATAACAGATCATAACAAGCGCCTTCATAGATTTATCTTCCACTATAACAAATTTACATAGGCGTTTATTTTAAATTTACATATTGAGGATTTTTTAATCAAAACTCATCTAATGACTTCGACTTATAAGAAGAAACTTATTACTTATTCGAAGTATAAGAGAAAAAGCATGGAAAACCCGATAGAAATAAAATAAGAATACGTACTATAATTATACAGATAATTTATCATATCAAAATATATTAAACCTTATCTGTTTAATACTTCCGCCATATATTTTTATTTAGCACCTATCAAAAGTCGGGAACTAGTGAAATATGAAAGGTTATACAATTGTATGCCTAAATGCCTACGTGAGGCGATCAAAACATTAAGGTAAACATTATCAATGACAGAACAGGTTGAGGCGCGGTCGTTAACCTCTGGTTTCTTGAACTTTAAATTTTTTTTCAAGGTCCCATCTAACGCGCCGCAAAAAACTGTTTACATGACGGAATGAGATGTTTATTTTCGTAGTACTTATGTGACTGGAATTTAATATATTTGTTTTTTGAAGAAAAAAAATTATTAGGTGTAGTTAGGGTTAAATATTTTATGATGCTCATTGCATGCATATTAGTTGAGCATCATAAAATATCGAAAATAATATATTATTGTAATTAATTAAATACAAATATTAACTTTATACTATAATACAATTTTGATTATTATCATGTAAATTATTTAAAGGAACCACACCCCAAAAATGTAGGTATACCAACGCATTGATTATGTCACTTGAAATCCGAAAGTATGCGGGCGTAGGACGACCCTTATTAGTCACGTTGTCACATTATAGGGGCCATTTACTAAATTTATTTTACATTTTTGTACCTTTGCAAATAAAAGATACGATTTTTATAATATAAACGTTTATCATGTAAATAGTTTTTATGTAAAAAGGTATAAATAAAATATAATATAATTTTTAGGACAGCAAAAAATTAATCGTTACAAATATCATGTTTAATTTTTTATGGTCCGATGCATACTACTTAATGCTAATTTAATTGCTTTTATTAATATTATTATTAGCTTGAAATAATATTTTTGTATAGCAACGATTTCACAGATAAATAAAAAATACTGGTTGTAAAGAATATTAATTGAAATTAAAAAAATAATAGATTTGAAAATAGAACGGAGTGCGACAAATTTGAGCGGTCGGCGGCGCGAATTCGAATATTCAAAACGAACCCGAAACGTATTTACGTGACTAAATATGTCAATTTGGTAATTATTAAGACAATTCAGACATTTGTACCGTAACCAATATGTGAATTATCTCCTATAGTGCTAATGGCTTTATCTAGACGATCTTAGTGCTAGCGGTATTGTCGTTACGGTGTGTTAATCAACGCGTTTTAAACACGAGTAAGGAGTTTATTGTTTATTATCCGTCGTAATAATAATACAATAGACAGTAATAATGTTAAAATATTTTTAAGTTTTGAAAGTTTGTATTCATTTAAACTTTTTTAAGTGGAATAAGAAATTAATTTATAAGAAAAATTTTCGAGTTTGTGACGCTATATCTAGGTAAGTAATAAATCGATATAATTATTAGAAAACTAAAGTGAAATAAAACTGAAAGAAAATGTATATTAAATATATAAAATATTTTAGTGTGGAATTAAGTATAGGTCGCGTCATTTATGTTTAGCGCTGGACGAGAATAGCTGCGCATCGGTAGAATCGCACTCGTAATTGACGTATTGGTGCGAGAAAGACAACACGACTGGAACAACCAATCAACGCTCGCGCACCCGACGATCACGCTCCCCGCGCGCCGCGCCGTTACCTCGATACCTTATTTTTGACTTCAGCGCAGGTTTCGTTCAGCGCTAAAGATTCGTGACGCGACCTATACAGGGAAGGTTGATAGCCCTCTAATGAACATGACCAAACATTGAGAGGAAGTTTCAAATCATGATCAGAATTTTAAATGTACAGCCGTGAGGGATTTTCTAATATAATTATTTATTACTAGATGTTGCCCGCGTCTCTGTCTGCGTGGACTTTCATAATATAAACTTTGACACTCCTTTCCCCCCGTTTAACCCTTTTTCCAGTTAAAAAATAGACTATGTTCTTTTTCAGGCTCTAGACCATCTGTGTACCAAATTTCATTACAATCGGTTCACGGTGTGGCCGTGAAAGCGTAAAATTAAAAAAAGTTTACACCCTTTGCGCAACCTTTTGGGGGTTAATTGAAAAAAAAGTAGCCTCTGACCTTCCCCAGGCTCCAGAATATCTGTGTAGCAAAATTCGTTCTAATCGGTTCGTCAGTTTTAACGTGATGGAAAGACAGAGAGAGTTACTTTCGCATTTTTAATATTAAGTATGAATTTTATACATAGTACTTACCTATTAATAAATGTGCTATCTATTAATATTCATCAAAGTCAACCTTTTTCGTCATCACTTACCTGAAAAAGAAAAAATAAAACTAAGAACAGCAAAACACTTATAAATAAAACAAAACAAATACAAAACGTGTTATCGATCCATATCGCTACATTTCCGACAAACGGGCAAATTGCTTACGGAAACAAAAGCATTTTGACTGAAATTCACACATTAATTACCGAAAATTTCGCAAGCGAATTTCGCCTTTAAAACATTAGGCTATGGTCTATATTTGTGTGCTATAATTTTTTAAACAATAGCACTACTTCAGCAGTGTAGGTACAAACATTGTTTCATTGCAAACTCTACGTGCCATAAACGGCTAATCGCAAAAGATATAAAAGAATGTACTGTGCATTAAATTAGACCCCAAATTACTTATGTAAGTACAACGAACGCATAAAGAGTATTTTCCTGTAACCATGTTTGTGGTTTAAGGAGATAATGGTTAGTTTAATTGCTTATATTATTAACATATAATTAATTTAATTGCATCTTTACTAAAAGTACTAAATAAGACATCAAATTGCAAATATTCTTACATGAGTTTTAGCGCTTTAATAGAAATATCAACCATAGATAGATTTACTAAGTACAAAAGTTCCGATTTGTAAATCTAGTAATATAAAAGTATTTACCAAAAAAAAAAAAGGATTTAGCAGATCCCGGATAGCATAACTCACATTCGTAATTTTATGTTGTGTAAAAACTTTATTTTCAATGACGAATAACACACATCAATATCAAGTAAGATAAGTTTTTTTTATAAATTACATTGATTTAGTTTTAATAAGAATTAGAAAAGTCCTAGATAGGAAACCAAAGTCACCTTTGTCAAACGATAAATCCGGTGTTTTAAATAACAAAGACGCATTGTATTAATCGCTAATTTATAAGGACACGGCCGTTGGAATATAAAAATGATCCTTTAAAATAAATCCCGTCTTCTCATCTTCTGGGAACTTGACACTTGGTCCCGAGTCCCGACGCGCCCGAAAGCTGATATGGTGCATCTAGTTATGTCCATATGTGATGTTAGAAGCGTTTTATTTTAGTTGGATTATATTTTTAACTTTGCAAACTATTAAACGTAAGGATTTTTGACATTACGTTCTTTGATTTACTATCAATAGGTAAATCATCGTGTTTAATTGAAAATTAGCTATATTATGATAAATAAAACTTAGCTCAAGTGTAAATCGTTGTTTATCATTTTATTAGCCGCTATAAATAACATTAAAAACTCTATTAAAATATTATGATGATTTTATTTAAAAATAATTTCAATTCTACGCATCAATTTACCGAATAGAAAAATGTGTCTTACACGACGGATCTCTAAATGTCAACTAAGCATACATCCTGTTTTGGCATGAGTGATCTCACGCTACGAAAGCCTATTCTACAACTAACCATATAAAATAACAGCGACCATCTTTAAACTATAAATATACGTGTAATGTGTTTCCTAAACATTTTAAAGTATTGTTAGAAGCCTGTAGCGTTCCTTATCAATATGAATATCGAATACATACTATTATCGGGTAACAAGTTTTCTAAAATATTGAAAAAATATATAGCTTTTCTTTGAAAAATCGAGGCGTGATTTTTATGTGTCATAACTGAGCTAAATTCCAGCTGAATTTATGCGTCTACCATTTTCATTTTTCAGTGCTAATGACGGGGTGATCGATCTCATAAAAGGCATCGTGAACGTGCGAAAGCATTAAACGTTAACGTTTTTCAATACTGATAAAGACATTCATTAAATGCGGTTAACAGTTGTTTTATCTTTTATGTTTGCGATCGGCTCATTCGTACGTTACCTTACGATAAACTACTGACTTGCAGTAATATGGACTATTAGCTAATCCGTGATAGCCTTTAAAAACATGGTACTTGTTTAAATTTGTATATAAATTTACAAAAAAAAGTGACAGATATCAATTTTGTTTTTTTAATAACAGGCTACAGATAAACAAAGGCATTTGGATACTCGTAAACATAAAAAATATCCTGTCGATAAATAGGTATATTGTAATAATATATTATGATAGCTATTGATGTATTATTGGGGATTCCCTAAAAGTATCGAAGATTAGGAATTAAAGTTAAGTACCTAGTTTTAATCGACAAATTATGTACAGCAATATATCTTATCGTCACGTGTTTGCAATATTGGCTTCTAAGAAAATAAATAAAAGATAACTATTGATTAATTCAAATGTGTTTTTTTAATGTTTTTATAGTCAATTATACATTTCTAAGAAGTTTGAGGTTTACTTTCATTAATATAAGTATGCGAATTCATTTTCTTGCTATTTTTTATCTGTGGGGGTCGCGGAAGAGTCTGTCGGATATCCTCGGCGCCTACCCGCAGTAAGTAGGCATACAGCGGGGCTTTGGTCGATAAATATCCGACAAAACCTATAGTCCTTTCTTCGAAACCAATGGGTAGGCATAATATAAGGAGTTCCCAACTATAAAAAGGTACAATATTGTACAAACCAATATTATCTTGAAACAATGACATGATTTTCATGACAGTCCCAAATTGTTATCTTTTTATTGATTACACCTAAGTATCTTTAAAGCGACCTTCAGAAGTTATTAATTCATCATGTAATCATTCGCACGACCTCTTATTATTTGTATTTAAATTATTATGGAATACCTACATATTTATGTTTCTATATATAGTAAAACGCCTTTTTGTCAAAATATGATATTTCAAATTTTATACAATTTTGAATTCAATAAAACTAAGCGGTTTCTTTTAAAATATTGTAAAATAATAGATCATTAAATTGAATTTTTTTAAGTATATTACATAAGAATAATTTTTTAAGCAATGTTTAAGATCTTTCCACTAAACAAGTTTTTGAAGAATGTATCAGTTAAGGAAAATTCTTTAAAGCATGCCAAAGGTTATTATGCTTCTGTTGGGAAAATACGCTGGACAGTATCAAGTACATTGATAGTACATGTTAAATTATAATCTCTGTTGTTTATATCTATTAAACGATTCTGCGAATGCGACTAATCTTTAGATTTCTATTACTTTGAAAATTCATTAAGTTGACATTAACAAATTGAGAAGTTGGTCTTGAAATTTGTCGTAAAATCCTATTATGTTATGCATCAAATGTTTTTAGTTTTTACATGTTTTTATTAATGAGTCTACAATATATAGAAACTTTATTTATATGACTATGAGTTTTGTTACTCGTTTGTTATGATTATTTTTAAATAATCGTAATATTGTGTTGTATGTTATATATATAACGTACTCCTTAGATCAAGATTGTAGGAAAAACATCTACCTATAATTCTGAGGCACACGATAGCATTAGTCGACACGTTTTATTATTTATATAATAGTTTTCCTCTAGACTTATCAAGATATCGCGAACATAAATTACTTTATCCATAATCATCAGTTATTGGACGGACGCCAAGGATAATATTATTGATGGATAATTTTTACGATTAAGACGCTTTGACTTTGCTTACAATGAAACAAGCTATGAAGTTGGATAAAATATTATATAATACTTTAAAGTAAATTTTAACATCAATAGATTGTTATGTTTGTATATATATTTTAATAATTGCATACATTGTCTGTCCATATGTATGCTTAAATCTTGAAAACTCGGTAGTTTTCAAGATTTAAGCATATATTCATGTGGTTTATTTTTTAGATTTAAGAGAAAGGTTACAGTAAAAAATAATAGGTATATTAAAAAATACGGGTAAAATCGGGAGTCGTTAAGTTATACATAAATGCACAGACGAATTGTGTAAAATAGTGCAATTATGCATTCTGCCATACAATTTTACAATATTTTAGTAAGTCTAAACAAAGTATATAACCTATAAAAATAGCAGAACTAATGAACATCATGTTATTTCTATATTTTACATACTAGATTCAAAACGATAGACCATCCTTCCACTACAACAAATTCTTCTTATCACTGTGAATATTTAGGAACGAACATTATATCAAAATACCCTCAATACATTTTATTTAAATATATTGAATTTGATTACATGAAACCGCTTATTATATTATAAGCCATATAACGGGAAAATCTAATATAACATATCGGGAGCATCATAAAGATAAGCGTATTTAATACAAAATGAATGGCATTGTTTGGTACATTAGGCATAAATGTCGACAGATGTATAGAAAATATATTTAGTTCAGCAAGACTTCTATGCAAAATAGAAGTCCACTATATGTTATGGTACTTGTATATAGAATACTATAATTTAAGAGCATTTTTTGATATCAGTTTTAATCAAATGCAACTTTTATTAAAAAAAAACAATAAATAGAAGCACTTATCTTCTAAACTAAAATTATTGACTGTTACTTTTTAATATATAAAAGTATATTTTACGTAATGCAAAAGTCAAGACTGATACGAAAGAGTTTCACGCAAGACACGCATATAATATATTAAATGACAGGCGTGAAAGAAACCGATCAAGTTTATAAAGCTGAATATAAAACTGTGTATCAGGAAGTAATGAATATCGACTTCCAATTTTGTAACGCACCCAACAACTAAAATTGGTTATCAGAACGGACGTCTGTTACATAATAAATTATCTGCTTTTATTACAATTTAAACAAAATATTTAATATTCAAAAGGTAAATGAAATGTCACGAAAATATCACATGTCTTTAATGTTAGAATCCTGTTATGTTAATCATAGAACGGGCTTTAAAAATTGCTAACCAAAATTTACGGCACTAAAATTAATAGGATCCTTGTAGAATACATTATTCGTTTGTAACTAGCTGCCATAGAGAAGCTTTTATAACGAAAATTTATTTTGATTATAGCTTGGGAATTGGGATAGTTTAGTAATGATGCGCAATTATACAAGTTGAAAGACTCTAGCTCCGTTGAAGGTCGGTTTTGGCAAATTCGACTTTATTAATAGGTAGCTAGTGTTGTTTTTATATTTGAATAAGACAAGATCGATTCGAGTAACACAAGCACTTAATTTAATAGTAAAGATAAGTCATTGACCGTTCATAGACGGACCGCCGCGCGCTTTTTTGGGCAACAGGTACTGTTATCCTGTCGTTTGTTTTTTATACGGATGTTGTAGAGAAAAAGGCGAGTTCACGGCATATATTAGAACCTTCGTGACGTTCGCTTTATATGTAATATGATATATCATGTTTCTTAATTAAATAAAAACTAACTGTGCCCCGCGATTTTGCACGCATTTATACATGTTTTATACACACAAATCTTGAATCGCTCTTATAAAAAAATAAACGTTTTATACTATGTAATCATGTGTATAAAATATATTGATTTCGTGGACTTACAAATTATTCTCTTGTAGTGAATTCGACTTTAACGCGGTAACGGAATTTAACATTTCACTAAATTAAAAGTTTAAAATACATTATCAAAAACCTTATAACATTAAGAATATGTTTTGCTCCTTATCTTTCAACTTATTAGCATACATATTATACTACTCCAACACGGTAATTACAAATTTGACGTGTACTAAGAGAATGTAAAATTTTAAGTAATAAAAATTGCTTTTAAAAGTAACGGGTTCTCAGACCAGTCACTTAGGGCTATTGCTGTTTTATAAGGCGATTAAAAATTGGCATTGATTTACTAAAAAGCATGCCGGAATACTGAAACGCTTTTCTTATACATTAAGTACAAATCAAATCGGTCCGATTTGACAGTTCGTTATACAAATCTGTTAAAAATTACTAGACTTGAGGCGTCCTTAAATTTCATTTGCGTATGACTATTTGGCCGGTAGACGCGTAAAAAGCTCGCGGGTATATCCGCTTAGTTTGGTTACAGTTATAATACCGGCATGAAATCTCATCCGTTTTTTTAACGACTTATTCCAAGTTTAGAAGCCTTGTTAAAAAATGTCTAATTAAAAAGGCGTACTAAACATTAAATGAATATATTGAAGACAAAAACGCTTGGAATGATATTTCTTAACGCTCGTGGGACGGTGACCTTTTTCATGTATAAATATTATAATAGTAGAGTTTTTGTTTATATTTACAATTGTATGTTGTTTTTTTTATAAAGAGCGACTATCAGAGTTTCTTGCCGGTTCTTCTCTGTAGAAACTACCTTCCAAACCAGTGGTAAATGTTTTGTAATACCATGACGATTCAAAAGTGTTACTTTATGTAGCCTAATTGAATAAAGATACTTTTGACTTTGACTTTGACTAACTGTGGGAAATCGAGTTACTGATACCGCCTTCTCCTCGGGAGAGAAGGAGGCGTCTAAATAATAAAACCACATACTGTTTTAATCCAAGGCTGATCCATTCAATCAGTGTTTTCTTCATTTTTAGTGGTTGATTCATTTTACATATTTACTTTCTTTCTTAATTCCTTATTCCTTTCTTGCTTTTTTCTTTCTCTCTTTATTTCTTCTTTAAGGATATCCCCATTACAATAAAGGTAAAGGACAGATAATGCTTACGTACATGTCGACCTACATCTTTAGCGACGCGCAAAAGATTAAATAATGTCACGCTATTCTAAGTATCTATTATCTACCTACCTTCATAGTAAATACTTATTATGGCGCTGCTTTCTTCTTAATATTAGTTGAACTGAATGTGTAAATAATTAATATAAGTATTAATAACTAACATATTTTTCATTAGAACTTTTAACACTCGAATAATTAATTTGACTTTCTATTGGTAGAAAAAAGCATTTAAAACATGTCAATATCTGGAGATTACTATCTACTATCCTCACATTGACACGATCTCCGGAATGGTTAATTTTAAAAATAGGTACTTTCTTTAACCTATATCCGATATATCTAGGTTAAAACGTATCGTTAGTAATAATGTACGTCGGAAGTAAAATTTATTAATATTTGTAGTAAAATTTACAAAGAAAAAGATCCCTTCAATAAACGCATATACGATTCATCATACTCATCAATAAAAAGGTATAAGTAGGAAATAGAAAGCGCATTTGAGTACCTAATATTGTACATTTAATACTTTTTATCACAACTATGATTAGAGATCGCAAGGCCCGTTATTAAACTTTAAAAGCAGTCATTTGTATGACTATTTACACGCACGTGAAATCATGCACAAGCGATAAAAATAGCTTTTTAATTTTAGAGAAAACTCATTGCAAATGGAGATAACTAAATATATTTCTATATAAAATACATGTTATATAGCTTCAGTGGGTCTATCTCAATAGAAATAGTAACTTATTATGGTTAAGTTCGTTTAGACTAACTTATAATTTAAATACTTAGAACTTGCTTGGAATTTAATACAAAGATTAAATAATACCAAAAACAATATATAGAATATTAGATCATATAACTTTTATACCTAAGTAAAATTAACCTAAAAAGTATGTCATGTAGGTAGTCAATACCGTACTTTAATTTTGTACCAACAGTTTTTAGTTGTACACAAATTCACAGTCTTATTTCTCCCGCTTCTGAATGTGTCGAGACGAATTATAAACGGTACATCGCGTGTCCCACTTGTTTCGCATCATTTCATTATTACGGGGATAAAACGATTTTATGGGACATAGCAACAATGTAGGAAGAGATCGGTAATATCTTGAATTTTAGATTCTTTTAAGTTACCTAAACTAACTAAAGTACAAAAACAAACCTCTATCTTTTAGCTGAAAATAACTATAAATTAAGTATGACTGATATGAATATATTGAATTCCACTTAACATGAAAAGATATTCTACTAAAACAGTTTGTGTATGGCTTCGTTTTCGAAATAATTCTATTACGAATAGCATTTCTACAAATTATTATGTATGTATCGTTTCTTGATTTATTCATCGGTATAAGCTGTTTAAATTTATTCAGTTATTCGCATATAATCTAGCTATGAAATTAGTGATTATATTTAAATTGCTAACCCACATTTCCCGATTTGGTCTGATGGTGCGTCGTATTCCTTTTATTTGTAGATAAATCATGACATTCCTAATTTGGCTTGGTTAGCCTAGAACGAACAATGCTGAAGATTTAAAACTATTGTTAGTCTAGACTCTAGAATCTAGATTAAACTGCTGGCTTCAACCGGTACGAGTAAGATATAAAGGAAGGACTTCAGATCAAAGCAAAAAGAAAAAAAAATTGAATGTGACGTGTTTTTAAACGTGTTATTTAAGTTACTTGAAGTAAAAGTTAGTAAAAGTTAAATTCCTATTTTTATCTACACTATAGTTAGTTTCTTCAAACGGTATGTTCTCGATTCCTTGAACTAAGGGTCGGTTTTTACCAATTACAAGGATACACAAGCTAAACCAGGGGTCACAACGAGGAATGACGTAAAATGCTTATAAAACTGAATGGAAAGGGCATTTGATTCTGAATACTTAAAATGTATAAGTTTCGGATTCTGGCAACTTTTATAAAAACATTATTTTCGAAAATTCCATATTTAAATTAAATAAATAGTAGATACACTGAAGCAAACCATACCCGCACGTGTATAAATTGTTATGTAACTAGGCTGTATTGTAAAGTAACCTCTATTAGTACGTAGATAGTATTTGTAACGGAAGACACCAATTTTCATTTATTGTTTATGAATTGTGTTGAAACATTTGTTATACTTAAAATTCGATTCAATACGTATACAATACAATATACTCGTAGCTGATTTGTAAATTAGTCAAATAATGAATAAAGCAGCATAAAAAATAAAAGTACTAATTTCTAACTGTAAAAAAGTTTTATCGATATAAGAGTAGGTACTAGATATTACAATCAAACTTAAGATATACGAAAATCACTATTATTATCTTAATAATAAGAAAATATCTAAAAAATGTGTTTTACCAAGCCATGTTGATACCTAAATATTAATATTAAAGACCCAATGGTTATCTATATAAAATACGTTTTTCTTAGTAACCAATATGAACATACTTAATATCGTTAATCGTCAATATAAATGAGGTACTTGGATGTTAAGAATGGTCAGATGGTCACAGCGTGGCCGGCTCCTACAGGATCACGCAGGACCTAGGATGTAAGTGGTCAATCATCATTTGTTACGTATACAGATTGATCCTGGAAGGTGAGCTCATGTTCATATGTAATAAGGGTCATGACAAAGTAACTGATCTGAATACGTCAATAGATTTACACGGAACAATGTTCAACTCATATCTGAACTAGACAATATTATATTTTCTTGATGACAAGTTCAGAAGCTCTACTCCGAACACAACGCGACGATTGCATTCGGAGTAGATACTCAGATGTTTCCTTTTCGTCTTTTATAAGGCATTTAATACAGTCAAGAAAGAGTTTGTGGAGGTGCCGAGAACCCTATCTGCTGCAGTAAGACGAACCACTGTGAGGTTTGGGTCGGTTGAAGTTACATTAATGGGTTAAGTTAGACTGAACCCATGCCCATGGTCCTGCCCCCTAGACCTATTTTCTTACAATTTTATTTATGGTGGGCTGACTGACTTAACAGTACTTTGCTGGCCTTAAAAACTAAAACAGTATAGAAATAAACTGCAATGTAATATTACAGTGATATGAATCACGCTGTATGCAGTCATGCGTGTCTGCTTGCCTGGCATTCGGAGTCTGGCGATTTCTAGCGTTCAATCGATTCCGGGAAATCGATTTTTATTTACAAGCAATGTTACGATTTAATCAACGGTGAGAAACGAAGTTTCACATTATTTATTTACGGTTTTATTATAGTGTGAGTATATGGAAAGTTCTTTCGAAAATAGTGTTTCCAAGCAAAATAATATGCTTTAGCAAATCTCAAAATAGACAAATGAATCGCAAAGTGTGATGATAAGCGCATAACTTGATAACTGCTGAACCGATGGATGGTTCTTAAGCAAAAAAAATGTTGTACGGTTAGGTACAGCGTGAACGAAGTAGCGTAGGGACAGAGTAATTAAACTGACGTTTATAAGTAAAATATCATTCAATTTCTCACGAATCTGATTTAACAGTTGACACTCGAACATAACCTATAAACTTACTTATCGGAATATTGTTTCATGCTTATTTATACTGCGTACAACTTCCATATTATCTATCTGTTGACACTAATACAGATGACAGTGCCGAGGGAAAACCTGCTACCTCGTAAATAACTGACGGAAATTCCACTTAAGACCTTAAATTGCTTCTGAGATCTTCATATCAACAAACATTAAAAATATTCCATGAACAACATTTAATATATGACTATGGAATGTCCTAGAATCTAGATATTTGTTTAATAATATACATTGTTTGGTACTATTAGGAAGAAATTACTAAGTTTAAATGTCTTTCGGCGAGAGGTGTTTTCTTATGTAAAGATACGAAATATTTTAACATCGAGAATTGGTCGAAAAATTCACATTAATTAAAGTATTATATAACTTTATTGTCTTAAATATTTCATAACAAGATTTTAAAAATACTTAAGCAAATCGTTTTACATAATTAACGTGGAGATGCAACGGTAGAAGACCCAACGTGAGTGATTTGTAAGGCTTCCCTCATTCCTACAATGAATACATTTAGAACTTAAAAAATATACTCTTTATTAAATACTAGACGTGTACCGCGGTTTTACCCGCGTAATTCCCGTTACCCGGGCTATACTAGGATATAAAGTATCTTGTCTGTTAAGCCAACGTCTTACCTACCTTCATACCGAATTTCAGCCAAATCCTTTCAATAATTTTTGCGTGAAAGAGTTGCAAACATTCAAACACTCACGAACTTTCTCATATTTAATATTCGTAAGATTTACTAGCCCTGCAATAGTATTTTACTAGCAATAGTATTTGTCAAGTATAACATAACTTAAGCTTAAATTATAATTTTTCATTATCTATATGTACATATAATTCAAAGGTGACTGACTGACATAGTGCTCTATCAACGCACAGGCCAAACTACTGGACGGATCGGGCTGAAATTTGCAGTGCAGGTAAATGTTATGACGTAGGCATCCGCTAAGAAAGGAATTCCCGCAATTCCCGCGGGAACAGGAATTAGCGAGAAAATCCTTTTGTATGAAAAATCTAAAGCGCAAAAGTTGACAGAAGATGCTTGAAATTTGGCATGTAGGTACCTTAGTAAACTTAAAGGTTATTTGCAACAGGGTACTGCAAAATTCCCACGGGAACGGAGATAAAAACATTTGTATGGAAAAATCTAGGAAAAAAGGATTATAAGGGAGGGAAGCGGGGGTCAAAGTTTATATGAAAGTCCACGCGGACGGAGTCGCGAGCAACAGCTAGTTAACAATAATAGTATGTAAAGATATATTTATTTTTACACTCACTACATATATTTTTATTAAGAGTATTAACTTTGTTAAATTTAGTCCACTTTAATTGTAGTATGCACTTCGAAGCGATCAAGGAAACGTTACAAAAATAGATTAATTAAACCACAAAAATAAAATAATAAGGAATAATTAGATTGCAAATTTTGTTTTTATAAAATTTCTATCCTATTCATTACGATAATTATAATAAGCTTCAGCTGTAACTTAAAAAAATTATGAACCTTTTCTTGTTAATATGTATTAGATGTTTACTTTAGACCTAAGATAATATGTCAGTAGTAGCAATACTATGTCAAAAGCATGATAAAGTTACTCCTTATTTTTGAATTTATATAAGTATTATTTAAATGCAATTGTGTATGTTTATTTTTGTTTTAAATGATAATTCTTAACTTTGGTAAGAGATAATCAGTGTGAGATTTGGGAATTTTTATTGTGAATTGTACTACATAATAACAACATAACAAAAAATATTTTTTGATTACTGAATTACTCTTTCTGCTAACTAGTATTCACTAAAATATTAGGAAACCGTACCAAGAACAATAGATTTAAAAATTCTTACTTTTAATATAGAAGTCATTTTTATAAGTACAAGTAGGTACCTAAGTTCGTACTTATAAGTATAACATTAAAGTCGAGATAGCCAGTAACAATTAAGTGCATAACATGTTTCAAAGCAAACAAAAAACTATAAAAATATTTCAGGCAAGTCACCTTGGCGAGTAATGTGTTCGCTGCGCATTTAAAGCGAATTTATGTGAAAATTTTTATGGAAACGTATCGAAGCGATCACAAGGCTGCGTTGATAACATACACGTGGTATGCAACTAATTTATACGATTGTGTTGCGTAACGCAAAACTGTATAACAATTAGACACGATTAAGATTTTCGATACTTGATATTTGATGCAATAATGTGCGTACACGAGACGGTTCGGGATAATGGACTCAATTTTTTTTCATATAACATAGGAGGCAAACGAGTAGGCGAGCCACCTGATGTATAGCAGTCATCGCCGCCCATGAACACCCGAAGAGCTTGACAGCTTTTATATTGCTATATAATATGTAATTATGTTTTGATATCAATTTTCAACAGATACGCCTTTTTTAGTGGGTATATGCTAATAGGATACCCATGGACCAGACCAGTTTCGAACTTTTCTTGTTTTCTGATTTACCACATTGAGTAGAGTCACGGCCAGTGATGACTGCCTAGTAAGGACGATAAAACTCTCTACTTACTTTTAATAATTATAACAGATTCGTTTAAAAAAGAACTCTATCGCATGGTGTTAAAGTACTGTTTCCTTTCGTGGTCTCAAAATTAATCAATTCAATTTAAATACAAATATTGATTGAATTAATAAAATCGTAGCATTCTAGACATTGGAAACCTGCTTAAAATCCTACAATGTATTTTATAGACTGTTGCCAAGTCAGTTGCGAACGGGATTTCTAAATATGATAATGCATGAGAGTGGCGAGAAACGCTACGTATAGAAAGTAGTTTTACCAAAAACATTTAAAAGGTGATCAACGTGAGGCAATATTAAATTGTCTTCATATTTTTGTAAACTGCTGAGATGAATTCCTCCTGAAAGTACTTTTTTATTAACAAATTATTTGGAATAATTGCGGAATTTTTAGTTTTTTATTATCACTTGGGCTTATATTGTTCATAAGATGTTTAAACCTCATCAATTTGTGACTGTATTGAGATTTGAGAGTCAATAATTGGCTGATTTTTATCGTTGGTAAAAAAGGCGAAAGTTTATTTATAAAAAAGTAAAAAAAAACAATTTTAATGTAGCATATTTATCAGAATAGCAAATAGGTTATATTTTAAGAAGACATTCATTTTTAAATATGGCGGAAAAAGCGGAAGAAAAATTATTTAAAATACTATTAAATAGGTAAATTCCCTACAACTTTTTGTTTCAAACATTTTTGGGAGAATTTATAAAGCAATTTAAAATGAAATATAAGTTAATTAGTTACATTTAAACCAAGTCAGATATCGTAAAGCCATCGTTCTCTTCAGAGCGATTTCTCACGATGCTTGAATGTGAAATACGTACTTACAGACGAAATAACTAATGTTCGTGGGAGTTTGTATTTGAACACGTAAAGAATATTTTAAATATATTAAAATAACTGTTTACAAACTTTGAAATTAATATTATAGAAAAGTATCGCAAATACATATTTAGTTTTTTTTTTATTTCTTGGTGTAAATAAAATGCTCTAGACTAAATTCATATTGAACCACCCCATACAAACAAACCCACAAGTATTACGGTTTCATTATATGTATCAAAACTTAAAAAACCTGGTCGTAGTTTATCAAACTCGTCCAGTCGATTACAAATCTATATTAAACTTATTTTCAAAATAAATCTTCTTAAGACTTCACTAAGTCTATATATAGATTATTACGAGACCTATTTTTTAATATAAGAAGTTAGAGGAAAAATATTTTTTTAATTACTAGTTTTCAAAATACAGACAAAAAAACCGAAGTGTTGAAGATATACTTTTGTAGTTAAATGAACACTCTTAGTAAAAAGTTCGCCCTCGGAATTATGTAACATCGAAACATTCCTCGCAAGTTCTCAATATTTATCCATAAATTAAATATGGCACTGTTTTGCAATTTAATCCGGCTCGAATTGTTATCACCTACGTTTATATTAATTAAATGTACCGATAAAAATACAAGTATATTCTTGATAAATGCTTTGATAGTACAAATTGCTACAATTTATTAAGTTTTCTATGAAGTGATATCAAAATTTTTAAACATTGGATAATAATCATGTCGTATCATAATATGCAAATAAATACGTTATAATCCGAATTACGTGCAAACAGTAAAAAAAAAAAGTTATTTTTTATATGAATTTTATATTATAAAGTTGAATTTGTTTTAAGTGATTTGATTATCCACCGTTTATTAAAACTTATTGGCTCCAGCCACTAAGTTAAAGAATCACCTTCATAAAACAATTGGTACATTCGTATAAAATTTATGTACTATCATATCTATAATGTTATTGACAATCGTTATCTGACGATGTATTAATAACGCAGTGTATATATTTTTTCGTTTATTCGTGTGTTGTACTGTTTAACAAATTTATAAATTCTTTAATCTATCATTGCTTTCTCAAAATTTGTAATTAATAGCAGTCAGTTACAATATTAATAAAACAAAACCCACACTCAGGTAGTGAACATTTTACTCAACTATAAACGAAATGAAAAATAGCTCCATTACACTATTTTAAATATAATCAATATTTATCACCGCGATATGAATTCGACTTAAATGACACACAAACGAGGCGGGGCACAGTTTTACATATGACCTTCGATTTGTGAAAAATATCATTTTATTTTATCCAAAAGTCAGAGGTCGCGATAAACAGAGGTCAGTTTGTGGACGGAGAAAAGCACCTCAATAACACTTACATAATTGCGTGTTGATAATGATAGTAGTACAATTAAAAATTAGTTGCAAATAATCCTTAATGTTATCTAGATGTGGCTCACAATTTATCCGCGTTTAACCGAAACTCTTATTAAGATGGAACGTCCATTCAAAAGATCCAAATATTGACCGGCCTCCATTAAATCTACCTGTTTATTTTTCATCTTAATATAATATGCTGTGAAAAGAATGTACAGTTAATTGCATTGTTTTCAAGTTAACAACAATTGCGATTACATTTTTCAATAATATTAGAATGTTATAAAGACATCTCGCATTTATGCACCTAACAAATAAATTATTATGTGTAAGATAACGCGAAACTGTGAAAACATTACAAAAGACTATGAAATTCCATCTTAGAATTTCAATTTGTACAATAACTGGTGACACCGACTTGCGGTTTACTGCTAGAAATAGATGCATTAGCAACAATTTTTCAATTAAATGAAATTGACTAATCACATTAGCTGAAGTCGAGACAAGCCCTAATGAACACATTCACTGACATTAACTTTTAATGAATTTCTCGTAAAAACCTTAGTTGACGTTAAACGTTTTTTTAATGTGATATTTATTAGCATTTTAATGGTATATTTATTAGTTTGATCTACGGTGAGAACTTTGAAATAATTGACGTATATTAAGATTAGGTAAAAACCAGTCAATATAATAGCTTACAAATTGTTACTTAATTTATATTTCGTATTATCATCGGAAAGGATCGTTGATTTTATCAAAGATCCTTTCTCTTTAAAGGCCGCGCATTCGTTGTTATACTAGCGATGTCCATGGAATGAGGTGGTAACATCAGTGAGCAAGCAAAACTACCTTAGTACTGACTCATATCATCATAACATAAAAATGCAAAGAACATTGTTTGAAGCAATTAGCAATTGACAATAACAGTTCATTTATAACCATATATAAATATGGCGATGGGCTATTAGCTGAGCCGGGAAAAATGTGTCGCTAGACAGTGCTAATGAAGAATGACAATTGTTGTAGCTCTCTAAATTCGTGGTGCGCCCGCGCAGTGAGAGGAATGCAAATGGCGTTCCCGCGCCTTTCACGAAACGAGAGCCAGGGTTGCAACGCTCGAAAAGAAACTCGCTCCGGTTACATTATTCATAAGCTTTAATTTCTAGCGGTGTTATTAACTCTGATTAAACTTTTAAATGTCAATAAATCTTCAAACTAAGGCCGGAATGTCGGTCAAGTTGCGTACAAATTTGAAATGTCAAAGCGTGAAGGTTTCCTTTATAGAATCACAATATCAAGTAAGCTAAGGCATGCCCTTCCGTTTGCTATATGACACGTCTGTAAAAGTATAACTTTATTACCCTGAGAAATATGTGCCATTGCTTTGAAATACACAGTACACACGATACGCACACATCGACCATAATTCCGGTCAGTTAGATATGTGTGTTCCTTCATAATAATTGTAATTAAAATTAACATCGCAAATTATGACTCGACATTCAAAAATAACCGGACATGTTAACTCTTATTAGATTTATATTTTTACTTTGGTTTAAGTTTTATCTATTCGCGGTTAATAATACCCAAAGATAAGAATAATCAATTTTCCTCGCATCTTAAATGCAATGGTCCAAACCGGTATTTAATACTACAGCAAACACTATAGCGGTGTTAATAAAAATAATGAAACTGTTGCTGTTAAAATCCCGGATTCCGTTATCTGGCGTGCAGATATGTTTTGTTTAATGAATATTAATGTATGCGGGCCCGCGAGGCAACATTGTCTCAACTGTGCTGCACTTGAGTCAACAGCTTGTTTTGAAGCGATACCATTCGATCGTGAGTGACGCAATCGCCATATTTACGTAATATACCCATTGTTCGGTATAACAAACAAAATCGTGATACAATTATGGCGATTTTTAATCTAATTGGATTCGGGTGGATATCTCTCGAACGCATGTCACTAATGATGAACGTGAACGTTCAGCACTTTCTATTAGAACTTCTGTTGTTAAGTCTAGTTTCATACTGTCATACTATTTTTTTTATTAAGGCCTATTTGTTGTGTGTTACACTAATATAACACAACTAAATTTAACACAAGTTATGAAATAATTCACAAAAAATAACGATGTGTATTGGAACTACATGCAAAAAATTAAAAACTATACAAACATCAAGTTAACAATTGTCAAGTAGGCATAGACGTAGTACTATCAGTTATCTCGCATCACCTTTCATAGTGACAGATAAATTTTCAAGTTAACGATATACAACCAATTGAAATTTAATGATTTTACAGAATACCTGACCTTGTTTTGATAAGGAGTAAATATAAAGATATTTATATTATACAAATGTTAATGTTTTTGTATACGTTAGAATAAGCAAACTGAAATGTTATAAGCTCCGACCATGACAACGACAATCGGAATCAACTTAGAACCTCCTTACTGCATAACCTACTCATTATATCAAACCTCATAGCGGAACTTGAAAAGGAAATTCAATTATCATTACAATGCCGTTATACTGCCAATATAGAGAATGGTTCCAGTTACTCTTAGGGCTACGATAAATGCAATACTATGCTTAGATATACGTTGAGTATAGTACTATCCGTATAAGTGAATGTTTACTGAAAGGCTCGTAACTGTTTATTAGTATTGTGTTTGAAGCTATTTCTCAGAGTGTTTTTTTAATCCAAAGAACAAGCACTGTAAAATAAATATTAACCTTATTACGTGTTATAAATGTGTCGTTCAAAAATAATAAAAATTTAAAAAAAAGTTGAAGTGACAGCCCTGTATTTTTCTTAGAAATATGGCAAAATGACGTCGCGGTATAAACCGGATGATAGTATTAATGATAATTAATAAAAATATACATACAATCCGCTTTATCTAGCGTGTGTTAAATAACAAACCGATGTTATATTATTGTTAAACTAATTTGTTCTCCATAAACTTCACACTACATCTACGATGGTTAAGAAATTCCCGCAAAGGAATTTTAAAACCATAAATAGAATATTTGCTTAGTTGATGGTTGGAAGCCGCTTCGAACAAATTGAATGTCAAATATAGTATTTATTTACGCTATAAGTACGACTAAAGTGGCATGGTAATAAATATAATGAATCCACGGGCCTCTTGGTTCAACGCTCGGTCGTCGCACCACGGGTACCGTACGGCCATAACGCGTAACCTGACCAAACGTGATATGCTCTCGGAGAAAAGCAAACTCCTTGACGGCCTGTCCTACGTGACATGGGTGGGTTACATTTGTGACGTCACAACAGAAACCATGCTACAGGTGGTTCGCCGGCGTACTCGCTATGACCTCTTCCTGAAATCGCGTAAATGTCAACGCGGTTCCGTATATAGCAGTTTATAAACATCTTTTTTTGCAACCAATTTCACTTACTGATATATTTTACTGAGGAGCAGAAAAATTGTGTTGTTTAAAATGTACAGGAATGACTATGGTATAATGTATACTACGTTATACTATTTTGTAATGTTGCTCACATATTAGAATCTAATTAGACTTATTAGACTAATACACGCCATATATATGTTATTTTTAATATCAATAGTAAACCGATTACAACTTTAGATATACAAATAAGAAAATTGGCAACTTCTATACTGCCACTATATTTAGGAGAAAAAATATGCAATAAGATCTATTTTCGAAAAACTCGTGGATGACAGCCCTATGGTATCTGGAGGTGTTACATTTTTGATACGTAAATTACTTATTTATTTAATCATGTTTACGGTGTTCTATGTACATACTTAATGTTCTTTCATTTCCGCACGATTAATTAATAAATAATTGACTAAATTATCACACCTATCATTTTAAATTATGCCAATGATATCATCTGTATTTCATAACAAAATAGGTAATTAGTATCAGATCTCTAAATTATAATTAGTGATCGATCGGTTATTTCATATCAACATCAACTTGATCGCAAATATTCTCGTTTATTTATTTAAATTTACATTCTGATATACGTAATATATGCTATAGCATATCTAAATACTATTTTAATACCAATTCGGTAGGCAATAATAAAATTAATTTATACAAAGCAAACAAATACTTAGCAAATTTAAGATAAGTTTATCTTACATAGTAATAAATACGTTTTTATCAAACGATAGTATCGTTTCGATAATTCCTTTAAGCATAATAAGGCCATATGACATGCATGTACCACCTGTTTTTAATTTGTAGGCCAAAATGCTGTTCTGACGAATTACGATGATAGCATGCACCGAACAGTATAAAAAATATTCATCAAAAATTAGGCGCATACTCTCGAATGCCAGTCCACGTTTAGAACAGGTCAACGTTTCCAATCCAGACTCGTAACCACTGAGTCATTGGTCCAAAGTTGAGCATGCAGTTTTCGCGTGAGTATTTCACTCATATTAATATTCACAGCAATGTTACGAAGGTAAATATTATTGTTTGTGTAATATTTCACATTAAACATCGACAATCATCGAACATTTTCTATCTTAGTTATCGTAAAAACGTACCAGAAACAGATAATATTTTATCGCGATCAAAGTCGGAACGATAACAATTTAATATTAATTATTGACTCATTATCATTAAATGGACTTAGAATGTATATTTACTTTAAATTACTGATATTTTTTAATGCAGGTAGGCGAACCTAGTTGGAATAATGGGTATAATTAAGTAGAAACAGGGTCAAACGCGATTGAAATCGTTAGGCGATTAGACACAATCGCGTTCAAACTTCTCAGGTCAAATTCCTATCTTCTTATTTTAGAAAATTCACTCAAATAGCAGATTCACCTTAGCTAGATAAGATGCGATAACAAGGTCAACTTACCGGGTCAATGTCCGCGTCCCAGACATCCTTTAGGTCGTTGGAGATATCGAAGTAGCTCTCCATGCCGGGGCCAGATTTCTTCTTGGGCCGCCGACTAGCACTCAAACAAGCACCCAATCACAAACACAGCTAACTGTCACGGTACGGTCCTTTCTCGAGCGCGAAACTCGGAAAGTGTGTGACAACCACTAACTAGGTAGTCGGCGATGGGAATATGCACTTCACAAGTTCACGTTTCACTGTCGACGCCCATTTGTTTTTACGGGTTGTTTGTGGGTTTCACTTCGCGTGAGTGTGGAGCGAGCGATACAACCTGTCGCGTCGGAGGTTGGCCGTCGA